>JAKKPZ010000482.1:0-31812 GCA_022814885.1 Ditylenchus destructor | reverse complement strand
GAAATAAACATCCGAGGAGGGCATGATGCCTGGTAGTGTATACGCGATAGCAGTTCCAATAGAGCAAAGATAGTATAACATTTGTTATTCCATGTAATCTGATCATTCTATTATGAACATTCTATTACGGTTCTTTCACGTGACTGATAAAGTTGATAAAAGTTCATAGTTAGGTAATAACAGACTTATCATTTATTTTGATTTATCTAGGCTTTTATCCCCTGGATTTCTAGTCCTCTGCCTAGTTTGTTTAATGTAGTAACGTGATTAGAATTAATATAATTTCATGTCATGGTTCGCCCCCATCAGGTGACACGCTTCATTACACTCAAGTTCTCCGTACAATATTAACCAATTTCCTTAAAATTTCAGCGAAAACATAAAATTATAAAACAAAATAAAATTTCACGCCTGCTAAGTATCAAAAATTTAAATAATCTTTTCCGCTAGTTATATTCAATCACGTGATTATGTGTCTTATTGAAGGCTGAATTAGCCATAAATAAAGTTTAATATCAAAGTTTCCAGGTAACAATATATTAAATCATGTTATAGTCCAATTTATTGCTGCAGGTATTCCGTCCTACCTGAAAGGTAATGTTTAATGAACATAACATTGAAGGTCACTTAAATCCGGGAAAACGTAATGTGCAAAATTAAATTAGTTCAGAGGCTTATATGATATAAGCCTCTGAACTAAGTTATATCATTTATGCCAATATCCTCAGATGGTGAGCACTGCACCGTCTCCATCGGTCATAAAAATTTGTAAATAATATCGTCGTGCATACGGTTAAACTATGATTGTATGCTACAATATTCGAAATATTTACTTTAAAATAATATTTCTCATGAAATTCTGTCTGCACCAGATGTTCTATCTGTGTGATACCGTTTTACAGATTAAAGTAGAATAATTTAAAATTTAGTTCAGTATTGTATCAATAGTTTTATCTGTGTGATACCGTTTGACTTGCTGTGCAACTAAGTTAACGGTTCTTCAGCGATACATTTTAAGAGTAGTTCTTATTATCACAATTGATTCGGACCATTAGGTCCAAATTCTATAGTGTATTGTCATAATCCCATTATAGTGATGGTTGGGTTTACTTTGAATGAAATTGTTAGTATACTTGATAATACAAGCTTCTTGAAATGATAACATCCCTCATAATATTCAACTTTATCATGCTTTGTTTCTAAGCATCCTCCAACCATGTGATGCCAACCACGTGATTGTATTTGCCACTGTTTCTGTTTCTTATTAAATACTCCATGAGGCATGCCGCTATACATGCTATATACGCTGGAGATCGGGCATTTTTAGTAGCTAAATTATTAGCTAAAGAATTTACGCGCACGCACGGTCGTAATTAGAGCTGTAATAAATGCCTATTTTTTAATAGTAAACAACTACTTTTCGATAGTAAACGCCTATTTTATCTAAGCTTCAACCAATTTAAAGGCACAGATGAACGTCCAAACTGCCCTGGATTTTACAAAAATCGATTGGATAGAAATCAGAGCTATACTAAATGCTTACAACTGTAGAAGTGAAATATATGCATTAAATGTAATAAGGCGATGAGTAATATATAAAAGTTTCCATCAGAATATGCAAATCCAGAGTTGAAGCAAAATTTAAAAACATGTTTAGGGAAATATCTCGTTAAATCATGCACAAAAGCTCAATATTGTAGACCAATACACCATGTTCGTTCCATTCAAAACTTCAAGGTAAATGAACATTATGGCTAAATATATTATAAGTAAAACATTCAAATATAATATCATCATACTTCTTCACTTTTGATGACAATCCGTTACCCAACCAAACTTCCGATAGGCTTCTGGTATGTTCGCCAGAGCTTTTAGGCTTAACCCTTTAGGATTTTATATTTAATTTTGACTACCATGAGCTTCGTTGTTATAGAAGTTTATTATTTCTTAAATCGTTGTGTGTTAGAACGGCGGTTAGACCTCCTGCGCCGCCTTTTTTTGGGTAAAATAGAATAGCTTGATTACTAGCCATTTATGTTATGTATATTTATGGTACAATTATTAGCATATTCCGGAGTCCAATGTTTCAACTTCTTATTAAATAATTCAATCCATGAGACATGCGACTACGCACGCAACATATTCTGGCATTTTTAGCTAAATTATTATCTAAAGAATTATTAGCTAAAGAATTTATACGTTCGCATACGTTGTAAATAGAGCTATAATAAATTCCTTTTCCTAATTAGTGCACAGAGCTTCATAGAAACGCACTTTACATAAATTCAGAACGTAACAAATTCATTATGTTGCGGTTCACGCTTTTTACAATAATTGTTAGATTTAATTTTATATTATTACAAATGAACAAAAATAGCCACTATCTTCTTTCAAATACAATTCAAATTGCCGCGGTTAAAAGTGAAATATATTTATGTAAACATGAGCTTGTGCGCAGAATAAAAATGAAGCTTTTCAGAAACTTGGTTCGTGATTCCGATACCCATAATTCTAAGCCACAGTTATTATTGTGGCTTATGCCAATGACCACTATTTACAGTGTAGCTGTAATACCTTCATACATTCTTTATCGCATACTTTATCCATTATTGCACACAGCTTCATAGAAAGTCACTTCACCGAACGCCAAAAACTGTCTTCTAATTAACAAACTTTCTTTATATCAAAAATAACAATTGTGCTCTTCACCTCCTTATAAGTTATCGCGAGCATAGGTTGCACAGTTAAGTTGCCATGTCCGTTTATCTTTAGAGGGTGATTAAGTGACAAGTATAATTCTCAAAAGTTCTCGTATGATAATAATTTAACAAGAATGTGATAATCTACATACAGGATTGCGGCGTTTTCTTTAATTAGTTTAACTTAAAAGAAAAAATAATTAAGTCAAAAAATAGATAATGAATAGATAATGAAAATCATGTGTAATGCAAAACGTATGTCACGCTTTGTTTTGATATTCGATCTCCAAAATAAAATTTATATTATTGTAAAAAAAGAGAAATTTGCGCATCCTTATTTCCGGTCTAATCCATCCTTTCACCTTTTTTGGATAAAAAGCGCGCAAACAATTAGATAATAATAAATAATAATTAAAAAATAGATAATTAAAATCAATAATATGTCTCGCTTCAAACTAGGCTTCATAATTGGACCAATTCTCACAATCATGAACTAATCAGTCTCTTCGTCAATTTGGGAAATCCATTTGATCCTATATGAAAAGGCTTGTAATCGACGAATGTATGACGACGGTAAATATACCAACACTGTACAAAGTAAACTGCCTGTTTGTAATACAGTCAAATATCTCTAATCAGAATGTTTGAATTAAGTCAACTATAAAATTATTTATTGATGACTATGCTAGTAATTTAAACACGTCTATGTAATCTGTCAAGTACAATCATGTCCAGTACGTCTACGTAATCAGTGGGATTGAATGTACGTAACATTTATCAAATTGCTATTGTTATTATAAACTTATTTTGTATGATCATCACTCTCTCAATCATGAGGCAAATTCTCATAGTTATATCAGCGATCGACCCGACAAGCTATATTGATTTGGCTCAATCTGGCCTTCATTTGTCATCTGATCTGAAATGATGAAATACCGCACAGAAAGTCACTATTAAATAAATAGTAACTAGTACTCAAATAGTAACTGTATAATAGCAAAGTTAAAAGGCAGTAAACAGCATATGTTTGAGAGTGTCACTTGATAATTATTATTTAGGTAATACCGGTTATTTGGATATGGGCGAGTCTGAGTTTTCATAGCACAATCGTTTTGCCATTTCGATTGGCGGTTCCAATCGTTTGGCGCAAATCTGAACATTAAATTAGAATTTGAAACTTCCAAAGAAAGATTCCATTGGATTCAAATTTAATGTTCAAATTCCCGCCAAAAGCATTTGAACACCGGTTACAAAATGGCAAAATGATTGTGCTATGAAAACTCAGACTCGCACATAATAACACCTTGATAATGAGCTATTATCCAGCCGAAACGCAGCGTAGCTACCTGAGGTACAACGGATTTAGCAACAGGGATGTGTAAAAAGTGGCACATGCGGCTCCAGAAAATTGCGACAAAACATAAACATGTGAGAACACTTTATTTTATTAACCACGTGACTGTTACTGCCATTGTTTCTGTTTTCTTATTAAATAATCCAATCCATGAGGCAGGCCAGTACACATGCTACATATTCGATACAAATAAGCATTCCTAAGAATGCACTTCCTAGAAATCCTTGGAGATGCCACATCACAGTAGAATTAAAATCAACATATTCCGGCATTTTTAGTAGCTAAATTATTAGCTAAGAATTTATACGCAC
The DNA here is from genome assembly GCA_022814885.1 of Ditylenchus destructor. Classification (NCBI taxonomy): domain Eukaryota; kingdom Metazoa; phylum Nematoda; class Chromadorea; order Rhabditida; family Anguinidae; genus Ditylenchus; species Ditylenchus destructor. The sequence continues at coordinate 27,448 of JAKKPZ010000482.1, read as the reverse complement.
GCATAGTCGTAATTAGAGCTGTATTAAATGCTTACAACTGTAGAAGTGAAATATATGCATTAAATGTAATAAGGTGATGAATAATATATAAAAGTTTCCATCAGAATATGCAAATCCAGAGTTGAAGCAAAATTTAAAAACATGTTTAGGAAAATATCTCGTTAAATCATGCACAAAAGCTCAATATTGTAGACCAATACACCATGTCCGTTCCATTCAAAACTAGCAACAGGGATGTGTAAAAAGTCGCACATGCGGCTCCAGAAAATTGCGACAAAACATAAACATGTGAGAATACTTTATTTTATTAACCACGTGACTGTTACTGCCATTGCTTTGATTTCGTATTAAATAATCAAATCCATGAGGCAGGCATAAAGCAATGGTAAGAAATTTGCAAGAATAGCCATAGCGATAAAGTCGGTATTTGATATGCAAGTCGTTTTATTAAAAGAGACGGGAGATAATTAGTGACAGATAATAGATTTACAAGTGGAGCGCCGCGCGGCCATATACCAACACACGCGTCCTTCGCGCGGTCGAATCTGACACCGGAATCGGATTCAGCGGGGTCGATTTACAATATATGGACACAATTTTCGGTTCCTTCCGTTCTTCTCCCCAAAAAGTGGCAAAAGGCCACTTTTTGAGACCGCCGGAAGAATTTCTTCCGGATTCCTTCTTAGAATTTCCGGGGGAGCATTTTGAGCTATCATGTCGAAAATCGATTTCGAGGACGAAACTCACACTGGAGCTATAATGGATTAGAATTTGTCGTTTAGATGCCGCTTCAGTTCACATTTGCATAAACGTGTTCAGAAATAATGTTTAGGCTTTCTTCCTAGGCCCACATCACAATAATAAATGGGGAGTTTTCTCTAGAAAGTAATAAAAATCAATAGTTAGAAACAAAAACATTTCCATAGAAACAAGCCCGATCATTGAATTTTTCCCCAAACGTGAGTAAAGGATATCAATGCCATCAATTAAACTATAAAAACTTCTAAAAGCCAGCTTATGTAGAATGAAATTACAATTTGAAACTCAGTTAAAAATAGATAATTAAAATTAATAATACGTAAATTCAAACCAGGCTTCATAATTGGCTTAATTCTCACAATCATGAATTGATCCGTATGTCTCTTTATTAATTGGGTTAATTAATCATGACCCGACCGGAAGTCATTAAAGGTGCATGAGCTGTTAAATTGCATAGACGGTTGTTCTTTATGAAAAATACAACATGGATTCTCAAATTTGCATAAATGTGTTTACATTGGGCGATTTTCATAGTTTTTTGTGCATAATTTCACCCTGATTACTGGGTGTAATCCAGTTATTTGGTGCATAAAATTCAATAAAATAAATTAATTTACTACTCGATAATTCAAATTTAAATACGTTATTTGACGTTAAATTGATAACAGGCGAAAAGTGCAGGTATATATACACAACACATTTATTATTAACACATGTAATTGATAACGTAATCAACTACCGGTAAATCATAATACATAATTAATTATTTAGGTATAACAATAATAATAATAATAATAATAATAATAATAATAATAATCAATAGCTGTCTTGATGTTAAAAACGCTCTATAAAACAAAAACGTTTCTATGGAAACAAGCCCGATCATTGAATTTTTCCAAAACGCGGATAACGGATATCAGTGCTATCCTGTGACATTTAGACGTATAAACGCGGGCTATGATAAAAGCTTTTAAAATTCAGTTTATGAAATAATAAAATTTAGTAATATCACGTGAATCTAGATATCCTTGGTAAAAAACTAGATTACAGACAATTTCTTTGACAGTCGCATTGACAACTTAAAATTAATAATATAATGCTTCAAACTAGACTTCATAATTTTCTTAATTAATTGGCTTATTTAACAGCCACATTTATTATCATGTCAAAGACCTTTTAGTTGGAAATCTCGTATGTCATTTTACAGTCATGTTTAAGACTGTGCGCAGTATTTGAAGTTCCAATACCGAATATTGAACGCGTTCAGTCATATTTAAGCCTGTGATCATAAGTATAGTTTGTTCCGTTAGTACTACAAACTTGCCCATAATAAATCGTGTCGTTGTTCCCGATTTAAGTGAAAAATAAGCTATTCTGTACTTTTATTTAATTCATTCCAAAAATATTTGTATGTTTAAAAGCGAATCTCCAATAATGACTGAATAAATAAGCACAATCCTAATTAGATCCTATAAATGATTCATGACATACGCTTTGATAATATCTAATTGTAGTATCTAATTTGAAGTACCGTTAGATTATTAAACTTTAAATCCCATTACACCAATGCATAATTGCATGATATGGACATAGCGATTTTACAATACATTGGAACATAAAAATGAATACAGCGCATTCCCAATCCGCTTTCTTCCCTCAATCATGGGAAGTTTCTTGATTCTGCTATGATAATTTTCATAAATAATAATTTTTATTTTTTTTTCGTATAATTTCGGTTTATATATGGCATTTTTATATGGTATAATCTTATAAGAAGAGTAAATCAAATATAACTAAAACGGCTATGCTGAGATTAGCTTTTAATGAGTGAATTATTATCATTTCATTAATTATTATCATTATTATTAACCATTAATTATTATAATTTCCATTTAATTCATGACTTTAAATATGTCTTCTACATCGGATAAAATTGAAAAGCATAGCAAAAATAATAATTACTGACCTGCTCATTTTTCGTTTTCATGTTATTTTTATTAGGATATAAGTATAAGGAACATAGTGTCGATGATGATGATATTATAGAAAATAACTATTAACTATTGTGTTATATCACGCTAATTATTAGTAAGTAATCATAAAAACGTATTTAGTACAGCATAACAGTTTTACCAGAATCCTTTTTTAAACATAATCTGAGTCTAACACTGTATACACTTGTTCTCTTCTCTGAGCAAGCTTGCGTTATTTAAAGTGAGATGAATATGGCAATAGTCTTATTGCAAATAATTTATTCATGGGCAATCTCGTATTCTTGGCTTGTTTAATTGAGCTAAATATATTTCTAAATACCCCAGTTCGTTTATAAAACTTTTTCCAGTAAGGCATAATTATTTTATCAATCTTTTTTTTGGGTAATTATGGTCTGAGATGAATAAGAGAATAAATTTATCCAAGAGCAGTCAGGTATTTATGGTCAGTCATAATGAGCTAAATATATATTGCACATATTCACAATAACCTAGTTCGTATGTGAATTTTTTTCAGTTACGCATAATTATTTTATCATCTTTTTTTGTATAATCATGGTCCCTTACTCTATAATCATTGTTGGGTTTTGAGTACCTTGTATTATCTAAACTGAGATGAATAAAAGAATTATTTTTCAGCAAATAAAAGAATAATATTGCACAATATATCAAAACTTGTGTAATCCAGTGCAATATATATTGCACTTATCAGTTCTTAAAATTTGTATGTTATCTTAAAATATCCGTATGTAACGTCCCGTTCGTTTATGTGAGAAGATCGATTATGATAATTTATTACAAATAAAAGGTGTATGACAATAGATTTGCAATGTAAAGGTTAAAATAATGAACGATGCATGTGTTCCTAACTCACGGCTTATATAGTAGTTGCTGACAGCAAAAAGGGGAGCAGCATGAGCTATCAAGGCATGATACGTACCAGTACTGCTGTTTATCAGTAGTTTGGTTGCGTAGGTACCAGTTGGTACCTTTGCACAGTTACGAAATAAGCTGAAAAGCAGCAAGGGTTTCAAAACAATATGAAGTATATTTCGAAATAAACTGTTTTTAGTTACTATTAATTGCGAAATATAATTGTGAAATGAGTTAACTAATGGATATTTCACGGTATTACTAGGATTCCCAAATATCCTAATTCCTGAAACCTAAGTACTCAAAAAGTATGCAAACAAACACCAAATCATATAATTTATTTTATACACTTTTTAATTTCTTGTATTGTTTACGAAGCATTTATAATAAGTTTTATTGTTTATTTTATGATAGAATTATTTTCGGTTATAATAGTATGTTAATATATTATTTTCATCATGGTAGCAGCTGATGAATGGTATGAACTGATTCTTTTGATTTCTGCTCTTTGCACTAGTTGTGTTTCTGGCAAGAATGACCGGAAGTTCCGGGGAATCGATAGAAATCACAAAATCACCAAACCATAACTTGATTAAATATTAGAATAATTCGTGTTTGGTTGAAGATATTTCAATTCAAACAATGCATTCAATTGAGTCATTAGTATTCAATCAGACATAATACATTCCGTTTTGTCTCATGTAAATTATTAGTAATTCTTTATTTTCATAAAAAAACATGGTAGCTGACCGATTTCCTTGATTTGTTTAAATAAGCCATGTCATTATATTTATTCATAGTTGATAAACCTTTTTTCATGATAATAAATGTTGTAACTCTTGAATTGGTTATTGAATTTTATACACTTTTTAACTTATTGTATTTTTATGATGATTTGATAATAAGTTTTAATGTTTATTTTAGAATAAAATTATTTCGAAAAAAGTATGTTATTTTTTTATTTTTTTCATGGTAAGAGTTGCAGAATAAGAATAAATGGATCGTTCAAATTACCTGACGATAAAATTTATTTTTCTTCTCCAAAATCACATAACATGTAGGGTGCTTCTAATTAGACAACTTCACCCAACAACATAACACAAAACCATAGTTTACTTCGTATCGTAACTAATTGTATTTTGCAAGAAGCATTGCATAATGCTCCTGATGATCATAAGTTTTATTGTTTTATAGTAAGCGAGGCATATATAAGACATGCCTACTATTTTCCTATAAGGGAGATATGACAGGGTAAATCATGAGAATTTGGTAAAATTCGATTTATTAATCGTTATATTGTCGACAGTATGAAAGTGTGCTTAATTTCATTGTACGCCAGCAAGTCATAAACATTCAATTCCAACCGCGGCTATTTGAATCGTATTTAAAAGAAGGGAAATGTTTACAACTTTAGAATTGTGAAGATGCGCACTCCCCAAAGTCGCGCTAGCGTATTACAGGGTGAGGAAAAAATTTTTTTCCTCACCCTGTACTATAAAAGAAATAATATGCGAGATAATAATGACAATAAACTGATACTTTGCCAACTCCGAAAATTGATTGATGACATTACTTATGATAGTATTTAATAGCCGATAGAACCGTTGAATTATTAAACTTTAAATCCCAAAAAAATTAAAACCGCCGTAATTTAAATTAACATGTAATTAAATAATATCTGTTCTCGTGTCCCACGCCGATGGCGGTGCGCGAAGCGCCGCTGATGCACGCTACCCGCTTCCTAGCTGAGTAAGGGGGCGCGAAGCGCCCCCTTACTCAGCTAGTATCCTTATAGTAAGTTATACTCGTTATTTAAGATCCGTAGTTAAGTTAGACTCGTAAGTGAGAATAGTTACTCCCACAGTGCTTGTTATCAGTATTATAGCAAAGACCACCAAACAATATCCATGACCAGGTCTCTCGGTCGATAGAAATCACCAAACCATTACTTGATTGAATATTAGAATTCATGAATGGTTGAAGGAATCTCGATACGAACCACGCATCTAATATTCTAAATGAATTACCAATAAAATTTAAATTAGTTTTAGTTGTGAAACAAATGGCTAAAAATTAATCTTCTGTTTGTTTAAATAAGCCGTGTCATTATATTTATTCATAGTTGATAAACCTTTTTTCATGATATCAAGTGTTGTAAGTCTTGGATTGGTTGTCGATTTTGCTGTCGATAGAGACTATTGTTTAGTTGTTCAAATAACAGTACATAAAACTTAAATACCCAATAATGCATTGGGTTGTGTACTGGTAAGCAGTAGTATTGGAAATGAATTACCAATAAAAATGGAATTTGTTTCAGCTGTGAAATAAATGTCTAAAATTAACCCATTATTGCCCGACCGTGGAATTTTGCTGATTTTTGGTATACAGAGCCCATTTGGGCCCCTGATAACGGGAAAAATATTATTTTTTAAAATTCGATTAAAAAATGGCGATTTTCACGGGTTCGAAAATTTGGCGCGAATTCAAATTTTGGTCAAAAAATCAGGTCCTGTACGGAATTTGACAAGCTTATTGGATTCCGCGTAGCCGATTTACTCGGCAAGTTTTTTTTAATTTCCGCAAAAGGTGCCAAATTTCGAAAGTTATGAAGGTTTTTAGAAATTGCAAAATTTAAGGTGACACCAAAAATTCGTCAATTTTCCTCGATTCTCGGGCGTGTGTCTCGAAAATGACCATTTTTCAGGGCAAAATCGTATAAAAGTGGGTAAACAAATCACATATCCTGATTCAGGACAAAAAGTTGGCTATATAAGAGCAATATCAGATTTGAGATAGGAGTCCAAAAAATTGGCGAAAAATTACTCCAAAGTTTGCGTTCCAAATTTGGAACACTGGGAAATGATGGGTTAAACCATGAACAGGTTCTCTATTCTGCTGTGAGAGATTGACCGCATAACGAAGTGCTAAACATGAATAAAAAATTTTCATCGTCAGAGCGACTATTGTCTAGTTGCATTCTTCCATTTGCTTTAATAGATGTAGCACAAGCACAAGCACAAACACAACGGATACCGATGTGTCTCATGTTGCAGGCAATGCCAATTAAGGTACAGATGTGTTGGCTAGTTTAGGGTATTTGATGGTGGCGGTGACTGTTACGATTTTTATTGTTATAATTTTGTTTCGCTGTCGGTTTCGGAATATTGTAAACTATGTATGATATGAATGAATGAAATATGTTATAATTAATTATGCTCACATGGTATAATCTCGAGGCAAGTGTCGTACAGTTCTAAATGTTTCTAGACATCGCAAAACGTCGTGACATGAAGCATGAGTAGTGATTATAGGGATTACGGTAATTACTAATGAAAGAAATTAATGTTTTATTCCCATGTGTTTTACAAAATAATTGTCAAATTAAAGTTACTGTAAACTTTAATTACAGTAATTTACTGTAATTATCACCAATAATTAATAACCAATAAATCAACAAATAATCAATTATTAATGGCATATAAATTTATCCGTTATTTAGATGCTATGTGACTTTAGACACATTTGCGTTAATATGTTTATATTGGTTGAACATAAAATACAAAAATTATAAAAAATTGGAAATTACATGAATAATATGAAACAAAATGCCCACATGAATTAGGAGCCAATATTGCGCAGTTTTCACCTAAACGGGCATAAAAGAGCAAAAGTTCTTTGAAGATATAATGTTAAAGATAAATTACATGTCGTCTCTAGTCTTGGAATTAACTTGCAAATAATTCCTGCAAGGTAAACAAAAACAAATCCCATAACGAAGTACTAAACAGGAATCATAAATAAAGACCCCAAAAATATTTTTTTAATTCCGGTTTTAATTAATTAAAATATTTAAAAAAATCGCAAAATATTAAAAAAAATATTTTTTTAAATAGCTATTTTTTGCCGATTCTAGACTTTAATTCTGCTTTTTTAGCCTTCATTGTTACTTCAGACTAAATTAAAAGTAAAAATTCAACAAAATATAACAAATTTTGGAAAAAACGGCAAAAAAAAATTGAAAAATTTCGTAAAAAATAAATTTCGGCAAATTTTTTGGTAAAATTTCTCCGCCAAAAAAAAATTTCGCGGCGGCCTTCGGCCGCCGCGAATATTTTGCCATAAAATCACGAAAGTTGCCCAAAAATGCCAAAATATTTACTAAAATATAAGTAAAATTCCCAAAATATGCAAAATATTTTTTAAATAAAAAAAATATTTTAAAAATATTTTAGTTTAACCCTTTATTGCCGAACCGTACGATTTTGCTGATTTCTGGTATACAGGACCCATTTGGCCCCTGATTACGGGAAAAATATTATTTTTTCAAATTTAAGGTGACCCCCAAAATTCGTCAATTTTCCTCGATTTTCGGGGGTATGTCTCGAAAATGGCCATTTTCAGGGCAAAATCGTAGATAAAGTGGCTAAACAAATTACATATCCTGATCCAGGACAAAAAGTTGGCTATATAAGAGCAATATCAAATTTTAGCTAGGAGGCCAAAAAATTGGCCAAAAATTACTCCAAAGTTAGCGTATCTTAAAGGATACACTAGGCAATGAAGGGTTAAAAAAGTCCAAAATATTTTTTAAATATTTTTTTTATTTTAAAAATATTTTTGGGGTCTTTAATCATAAAATTTAAACTTTCTGGGTAGTTTGTCGGTTTGGGAAATATATAAAGTACATATCTAACTAATTAGGTAATTAAATTTAGTTAAGTTGTATATTGTATATAGCGGTATGGTGTATAGAGGTGTTACTGTAGTAAATTTAGTGCTGTATATTCCACACTAACACATGCTTCAATGAAAGTGGGCTACCTTGTAAAAACTGTCATCATGAATGAGTGACTACTTTATGAGTGGTTTTAAAACCAAAATAGGAAACACATGTTCATAAAAACTGTAGGCGTGTGGCGATGGTGCGAAAACGATTGAACCAAAACATGGTTAATTTTTAGGAACTTTGAGCAAAGTTCACTCGTCACACCAGCGAAAGGAAAATATCGTAGGCTAGAATTAAGCCATTCTCTTTCGACTAACGTTAACCATAAACTAGACGTTGTTTATAGCCTCGTGTCTGTTTTACATAAAATAAAATGGAGGACATCATTACATTTTTAAGTTGAGTAATTTAATGCAGTTAACTGAGGTCCTCCTCGTGGGGTGGACTATAAGTCAGGATTAAATGTGTATGTATTTTCATGGTGAAAAAACACTGCAAATTCAATGGATCAGCTCAATAGATTAAAGATCAGTTAAGTGAGACAAATAGATCATAGTGACATTATCGAAAAAATAAGTTGCATACTTGTAAAAATGTTACAAATAATGTATAGCGTAGCGATAAGTTTGTAAATTACAAATAACGCCAAAAAACCTGTGTGGTAGTAATTTTTCCGAATATCGAGAAATCGGAGTTCGAGCTTAATTTTGGGACTATTTGTACAAAATAGAACCGAGAACCGAAGTTCTCAGTTTGACATCCGGGGACTAGGACATTAAAGTTAAAGTGGAAATTTTGCATGAAAAGTGCAAAGTATTTTCAATTCACATGACCTTAAACGTTTTACTTAGCACTTTTACTATACTTTAAGTGAATAGTTTGAATAGTTCTAATGTGAAAATGAAAAGTCTTTACACTTTTCATTTTTCTGACCTTCAAACTTTTCACACTGCATTTTCACTTTCGTGTCTCTGGATAACAGCAAATGGCTTATGTAAATCATTTAATAATCCATGATTAATGTTCAGAAAAGGGCCCATGTAAGGTAAACTTTTGATAATGGTATAAACCAAAGCGATCAGTTGTACACAAAATTCGAACAAACTTAACTAATCAACATTTCCACGTATATACTGGGCCTATCAATAATGCAAACCGAAGAATTGTTGACGCTGAATAGACTAAAGACCAAAAGTGCACGTATAACTGTCCTTGACTTCCCTCCGCTTCGTTTTCAATACAAAATACCTTTTCGTAGGTACCAGTTGGTACCTAGGTTCCCTGGTTCCTCAGTCTGCTCTTTGCACTAGTTGTATTTCTGCCAGGAACAACGGGAAATTCGAGGAAATCGATATGTTTAATAAAATCACCAAATCATAACTTGATTAAATATTAGAATAATTCGTGTTTGGTTGAGGGATCTCAATTCAAACAATGCATTCAATTGAGTCATTAGTATTCAATCAGACATAATACATTCCATTTTGTCGCATGTAAATTATTAGTAATTCTTTTATTTTCATAAAAAACATGGTAACTGACCAATTGAAAACGCTAAAAGCATTGATGATTGAGAGCGCGAATAGGTAAACGTATCAGATAACAGTACGTAAACTTAACTATCCAATAGTGTATTGGGTTGTGTAATGAAAAGCAGTAGTATTGGAAACGAATTACGGGAATGAAAAATGGAATTAGTTTTAGTTGTGAAACAAATGGCTAAAAATTAATCTTCTGTTTGTTTAAATAAGCCGTGTCATTATATTTATTCATAGTTGATAAACCTTTTTTCATGATATCAAGTGTTGTAAGTCTTGGATTGGTTGTCGATTTTGCTGTCGATAGAGACTATTGTTTAGTTGTTTTCTTCTATTTTTTAATACATGTTTCCCATAAAAACACAGCGAGATACTGGTGTACTAGGCTTTTTTCCAGCGCCTTCGGCGCTGGAAAGAAACCTAGGTCGGGCGCTTCGCGCCCGACCTCGCGGCTTTCGGCCGCTCGAAGGGTGCGATTCGGAAGTCTGAATACCATGCTTTAGTCAGTGCATGTTTAATTAAAAATCAAGGTTTGAGAGAGTTTACTATTTCCTGGTTACGGACAAAAATATGCACCCCTAAGAATCGACTTTCCAGAAATTTCCTGGTTACGGACAAAAATTATGGTACATTTTAGTCTAAATTTGTCTATATTTAGCTAAATTTTGACCTCAAATTCGGATTCTTCGCTAAAAGTACCCTAAAATAGGTACATTTCAATAATAAGCACCCCTAAGAATGAGGTTACAAAACGCCGAAACACAGCACTGAAATCATGCTACAGGTAATGCCAATTATAGTACAAGGGTGTTGGCTAGTTGAGGGTATTTGATGGCCGCGGTAACTGTTATGGTTTTTATTGTTATAATTATGTTTCGCTGTCGGCCCCGAAATATTGTAAATTCATATTCGGCAAGTTTATGCTTATAATATGTTATAATCAATAAAGGTCACATGGCGCTATAGATACGCAAGTGTCGCTGTTACAAGTGGTACACGGAAATAATAATATTTTAATAGATACTAACAATTTTTTAGATAGTTACCCAACTTGTTGTATCTGTGAACAGAAGAATTTTTAGAATTTTATTTGAAGCGAAATCAAGACAAAGGCTGTTCGAGAACGAACAAAAATTGAACAGGCTATGCAACAACTGAGCGACATAACTTGTTAAATACTATTAGCAGTATATATTGTAAATCATATGCAAAAACATACCACATACAAATATATATGTTTCAGTTATTATTATTATATAGATTGGCATATTAGTCATACGTATAACTTACGTATAAGCAATATATTTAAATACAGTACTATTCACATGTCGAAAAATAGCGTTAATGGGCAACTTTCGTTTGGAAAATGGAAATAAATTTTTAAATCGTTTTATGGCAATGTACCATAAAGTTCTAGATTCTTCTGGAATTATTTCATTGTAAAAATAAACGTCACCGACCGTCGTGACGGGCAGTGGTGGCAGTAATTACAGAGTATACGTTATTTACTAAGGAAAAAAATTAATGTTTTATTTTCAAGTGTGATACAAAACTAATGTCAAAGTAAATGTATACATAATCTTAGCAAAATTGTTTGCATATGATATGTTTAACATTTTCTTAAGATATTCAAAATTTATTTGTTATATAGATGCTATGTGACTTTAGACACATTTGCAAAAATATGTTTACATTGGGCAAACGTAAAATACTAAAATGATAAAATTTGGGAATTACATGAAAATAAAAAAATAACAAATGACACACATGGATTAGGAGCCAATATTGCGCAGTTTTCACCTAAACGGGCATAAAAGAGTGAAAGCTCTTTGAAGAGATAATGTTTAAGATAAATAACATGATGACTCAGGATTTGGAATTAACTTGCAAATAATTCCAAGGTACACAAAAACAAATCGCAGAGCGAATTTCTAAACAGGAATCATAAAATTTAAACTTTCTGGGTAGTTTATCGGTTTGGGAAATATATAAAGGTCAGAACTTGATGAGTAGTAAATTTAGTTAAGTAGTATATTGTATATAGAGGTATGGTATATCGAGGTGTTACTGTAGTAAATTAGTGCTGTATCTTCCACACTAATACATGTTCGAGTGATAGGAACAGTCATAGGTTATAATTAAGCCATTCGCTTTTGATTTAACCATTAACTAGTTGTTGTTGTTGTTTATAGCCTCGTACCTGTTTTACATAAAATAAAATAGAGAACATAATTACATTTTTCGTTGAATAATTTAGTTTCAATTAGTTTCATAAAAAAGATAATAAAGGAGTAACAGGGCTATTAAAAGGCCAATTAAAAGCCAGAAAGGGAAAATGCAAAGTCTTTTCGCTTTACACTTTTCATTTTTCTGACCTTCAAACTTTTCACACTCCATTTTCACTTTAGTGCCACTGGATAACAGCAAATGGCTTATGTAATTCATTTAATAATCCTTGAATAGTGGTCAAAAAAGTGTTCAGAAAAGAGCCCATATTAGGTAACGCTTTGGTAATGGTAAAAACCAAAGCGATCAGTTGTACATAAAATTCGCACAAACTTAACTAATCAACATTACCACGTATTGGTTTGGCCGGAAATTCTTGTCGGTGTTTTTAAACGTTTATATATCAAACATTTATTCATCAATATTCTTCATAATAATCACCATTATGATCTACAATGTGTGTCCATCTTACTGGTAAAAGGCGGATGCCTCTTTCCCAGAAAATTTTCTTTTTACGAGCAAAATACAAATCAAGGTGATTTTTGACATCGTCATCATTTTCAAAGTGTTTTTCTGCAATTTCGTTGGCCAAATCCCGGAACAACCAGTAGTCTGACGGGGCCAAGTCTGGGCTGTATGCAGGATGTGGCAACACTTCCCAGCTCAAGTCCTGAAGTGATTGTTTGGTTAGTTTCGCAACATGGGGTCTGGCGTTGTCGTGCTGAAGGATGACCTTTGGTTTTTCGGGCCGCTTTTCCCTGATGGCTTGCGCAAGCCGGCGAAGCTGAGCACTGTACATAGCAGCTGTGGGTCTCTCCTTTCTGCCCAACAGTTCATAATGGATCACGCCTTCCATATCCCACCAGACGGAGAGCATTAACTTTTTCCCATAGCGATCTGGCTTTGGATCAGGTTTTGCCTTTTCTCCTGGGCCCACCCATTGCCTTTTGCGGCGAAAGTTGGCGTGAAATATCCACTTCTCGTCCCCTGTTACTAGGCGGGGTAAAAAGGACTTACGATGGTAACGGGACAATAAATTGGCGGAAATGGACATTCGCTGCCATTTGTCGGCATCGTTCAGGTGGTGCGGTAACCAAGCACCATACTTTTTCTTACAGCCAAGAGCTTTCAAATGTTTTTCTACCGCAGTATGACTGGTCCCAAGCTGCTCTGCAAAATCGCGTGTTGATTGCCGGTTGTCTTCTGCTAATAATGCCAAAAGTGCTGGTTCATTTAGCTCGGAGGGTCTTCCAGAGTGTGGTTCATCTTCTAGGTCAATACTTCCTTGTTTAAAACGAGGAAACCATCTCTCGCAGGTTCGGGTGGAAATAGAGTCTTCGCCGTACATTGCGTTAATGTTTTTAGCTGTTTGGGCCGCACTGGTGCCTTTGAAATATTCATAGAAAATTACATGCCGGAGGTGGTTATGAGGGAGATTGTTTTGAGAATTAATAATTTTAAGGAAAGAAAATAATAAAAGGCTTGCTTTCCACATTTTCCAATAAAGGACTCTCTTGTGCATTAAATAGTATAAACACTTCCCAAGAAATTATTGATCACTGATAAGAATGGCCGACATAAAAAACACCGACAGGAATTTCCGGCCAAACCAATATTTACCGGGCACAATCAATAATGCAAACCGAAGAATTGTTGACGCTGAATAGACTAAAGACCAAAAGTGCACGTATAACTGTCCTTGACTTTCCCTCCGCTGCGTTTTCAATACCAAACACCTTTTCCCTGCAATGCAAAGAGCGGTGAAATATCGTTCCACTCCAATTCTGTACACTCTCGCTTTTTATCACCTGTCAACCCTCTCCTTTCCCATCCAGTCCCGTTTAATCCACAGGTGCGTCAATTCTTTTGGTCGCCTTGCGGTTTGTTGACGTGTCCTTCATCGGATTGGGGCGAGACTAAGAGAGAATGAACGACTTTGAAATGTCTACAGGCGAGAAACCGTTATTTTAATGGGAAAAATGGAAAAATATTTTCCATGGACCCTAACAAAATTATTGTGGTCAGCAAAAATTTTCAATTACTGTGTCCTGCTTAAATATCATTCTTATGCGTGAGTGCACAACTTCAAGCATATGGGAGAGGATGCCAAAAAACGCGTTTGCCATTTTGGCGGCGATTCAAAAACTTTTTAATTTTTTTCTCGCAAAATCAATGCAAATGGACGTAAATACAAATCCGCGCATTTATGAATCACTTTATTTAACACAGAAGCAAATATCAAACTGATCGTCATTCTCAATAAGTTTTTGGATCATTATTCTTCACTTTGACATCCGCAAATCCCACAGTTTTCTCCTTTGCATTGTAAGCGACGCAGTGATTGTTCACGAATCGAGACGATAGTTCCAGCACTTGAGCATATTCGGAAGGATAGGCGTATACAACGCAGGTGTTGTCATATTGCTAAAAGGTATTATTGTATTTTATGAGGTCTTCCCGTATGTTTGATATAGCCTTAATTAGAATTTAACCTTCATTTTGGATTTCTGGAAAAGATTGTGGAATTCGTGTATATTGCTTCCTAGAAATTTTTCGTTGTGTCTATATAGCTTAAGCTTGTAGTCGTATACGGCATATAGCTTAAGCCTAGACCTTGTTTAACCCTTTATTGCCCAGTGTATCCAATTGGATACGCTAACTTTGGAGTAATTTTTCGCCAATTTTGGCCTCCTATCTCAAATCTGATATTGCTCTTATATAGCCAACTTTTTGTCCTGAATCAGGATATGTGATTTGTTTACCCACTTTTATACGATTTTGCCCTGAAAAATGGTCATTTTCGAGACACACGCCCGAGAATCGAGGAAAATTGACGAATTTTTGGTGTCACCTTAAATTTTGCAATTTCTAAAAACCTTCTCGATATTCAGAAAAATTACTACCACACAGGTTTTTTGGCGTTATTTGTAATTTACAAACTTATCGCTACGCTATACATTATTTGTAACATTTTTACAAGTATGCAACTTATTTTTTCGATAATGTCACTATGATCTATTTGTCTCACTTAACTGATCTTTAATCTATTGAGCTGATCCATTGAATTTGCAGTGTTTTTTCACCATGAAAATACATATACATTTAATCCTGACTTATAGTCCACCCCACGAGGAGGACCTCAGTTAACTGCATTAAATTACTCAACTTAAAAATGTAATGATGTCCTCCATTTTATTTTATGTAAAACAGACACGAGGCTATAAACGGGTATATACCAACTGGGGGGTACCAACTAGGGGGGTATGCGATATCTCGAGATTCAGCCTAAGCCCCAAGCCTAACCTAAGTCCCCTAAGCCTAAGCCTAAGCCTAAAGTAAGCCTAAGCCTAAACAGCAGCCTAAGGCTAAGCCTAAGGCTATTGGGCACACGCCAATGCCAAGGGATTTTGCAGGGAAACGACCCTTAGGATCAGATTTTTGACTCATTTTGACCTTAGGGTCTAACTAAGGTAGGAAGCATGCCTAAGGCTCACACCAACGGCTGAATCTCGAGATATCGTAACCCCCCCAGTTGGAACCCCCCTAGTTGGCTTTTACCCCTATAAACAACGTCTAGTTTATGGTTAACGTTAGTCGAAAGAGAATGGCTTAATTCTAGCCTACGATATTTTCCTTTCGCTGGTGTGACGAGTGAACTTTGCTCAAAGTTGCTAAAAATTAAACCAAACATTCAATCATTTTCGCACCATCGCCACACGCCTCTAGACAGTTTTTATGAACATGTGTTTCCTATTTTGGTTTTAAAACCACTCATAAAGTAGTCACTCATTCATGATGACAGTTTTTACAAGGTAGCCCACTTTCATTGAAGCATGTGTTAGTGTGGAATATACAGCACTAAATTTACTACAGTAACACCTCTATACACCATACCGCTATATACAATATACAACTTAACTAAATTTAATTACCTAATTAGTTAGTTATGTACTTTATATATTTCCCAAACCGACAAACTACCCAGAAAGTTTAAATTTTATGATTCCTGTTTAGTACTTCGTTATGGGATTTGTTTTTGTTTACCTTGCAGGAATTATTTGCAAGTTAATTCCAAGACTAGAGACGACATGTAATTTATCTTTAACATTATATCTTCAAAGAACTTTTGCTCTTTTATGCCCGTTTAGGTGAAAACTGCGCAATATTGGCACCTAATTCATGTATGCATTTTGTTTCATATTATTCATGTAATTTCCAATTTTTATAAATTTTGTATTTTATGTTCAACCAATATAAACATATTAACGCAAATGTGTCTAAAGTCACATAGCATCTAAATAACGGATAAATTTATATGCCATAAATAATTGATTATTTCTTACGATTTATTGGTTATTAATTATTGGTGATAATTACAGTAAATTACTGTAATTAAAGTTTACAGTAACTTTAATTTGACAATTATTTTGTAAAACACATGGGAATAAAACATTAATTTCTTTCATTAGTAATTATCGTAATCCCTATAATCACTACTCATGCTTCATGTCACGACGTTTTGCGATGTCTAGAAACATTTAGAACTGTACGACACTTGCCTCGAGATTATACCATGTGAGCATAATTAATTATAACATATTTCATTCATTCATATCATACATAGTTTACAATATTCCGAAACCGACAGCGAAACAAAATTATAACAATAAAAATCGTAACAGTCACCGCCACCATCAAATACCCTAAACTAGCCAACACATCTGTACCTTAATTGGCATTGCCTGCAACATGAGACACATCGGTATCCGTTGTGTTTGTGCTTGTGCTTGTGCTACATCTATTAAAGCAAATGGAAGAATGCAACTAGAAAATAGTCGCTCTGATGATGAAAATTTTTTATTCATGTTTAGCACTTCGTTATGCGGTCAATCTCTCACAGCAGAATAGAGAACCTGTTCATGGTTTAACCCATCATTTCCCAGTGTTCCAAATTTGGAACGCAAACTTTGGAGTAATTTTTCGCCAATTTTTTGGACTCCTAGCTCAAATCTGATATTGCTCTTATATAGCCAACTTTTTGTCCTGAATCAGGATATGTGATTTGTTTAGCCACTTTATCTACGATATTGCCCTGAAAAATGGTCATTTTCAAGACATACCCCGAAAATTTAGGAAAATTAACTAATTTTGGGAGGTCACCTTAAATTCTCCGATTTCTAAAATAAATAGATAAAATAATATTTTTCCCGTTATCAGGGGCCCAAATGAGCTCTGTATACCAAAAATCAGCAAAATGAATGGTTAATTTAATTTTAATTAATCCGCCCCTATCCACCAGGTTTTTTTTGTCTTAAGATCGCCATAACTTATCCTAGACTTTCAATGGCAGCTTAAAATGTTCCTAGGCGAGCAACTTAGTCTCTTACTCAGGTACTTCGTCTAAGCCTAAGTCCAAACTCAAGCTTAGACTTAAGCTTAGGGAGTCTCAATCTCTGATTTACCCAATGGTAGATATAGTCGGCTCCAGTCAAGATGAGCTGTTTCGTGGTGCCATCGGCTTTGTCTCCGGAGCCTCCAATGTTCAAAATAATGTTTTTAGTTTTGCTCAAATCGCAGTCCACTTCCCATTCGTCGATAGTTTCATTATAAACTGCATTGCTGGCATTCGTCAAGACGTAAAAGAAATCATAGGTGCAGTAAATACGGCCTTGATCCGGCCATAATGCCGTTGTGGTGTTCAAGCTGACCTAAAATTTTCATTTTTCTTTTCTCCAGTTTTTCTTCTTCATGTCTATCAAGTAACTGATAGACCTGGCGTCATAATTGCAGAAAAAAGTGCTTTCCGGTTATCTACCCCCAAAATAACATACCGTATTTTCTCTAATTAAGCCCCGGGGCTTAATTATTTCAATCCCCCAAATTCGGGCAAAATTTTTCTCTAACCTCTCACCTTTAACACTATTTCTCTAGGAGGGTTAATTATAGGGGGCTCAATTATAGGGGGGCTCAATTAGAGAAAATACGGTAGTTTCTAAATTTTATTAAAGCGATAGAAAATCACACTTCATCATTTGCAACAACATTTTTATTATCAGAATTGTCATTTTTATGGAAAAAATGCCGTAAAAAATAGAATTCACCTCCCGGAATCAAACTCGGAACCAAAATTCGACCCAAATGCGGGATTCCTGAGTGATTTAGGACTAGGAAAAACAAACCTCGTTGTCGGACACACCGTCGATTTGCGCAGAAGCGATATGCACACCATAATCTCCGTAAGTTCCGTTTCGGTGTTGTTGCGGTGCGTACACATAATTGGATTGACAGTTGTCTGTGTCTTCTCCGCCCAAAGTGAGCTGGGCTATACCTTCGTTGTATCTTGACCTATTAATGGACGAGTAACTTAATGGAACATTTTCGGGTGCGGAGAATCCGAATATGAGGTCAGAAAATTTCCATGGGAATAACTGTGGTACGAAAATTATTTAAAAAAACTTTTTTCGTTCAACTTTTCTTTTAATAAATTTTGTTACTCACTGAAAAACCCACTGTCGAGGGCCGAAGGCCGCAAGGTTCCACTTGCAAAGGCACTGTGGGTATGCTTATATAGACTCGTCCAGCTTACATAGACTACCGAACAAGAGCCTGGGAGCTTGGCAGATAGGAGTGCAGTGTGTTCGTCGTATGTGGGCCCGAGCGCCGCGAGGACCCACAGACGACACGCGCGCGCACACACACACAGACACATACAGAGACACACGCACACACTCACATACACACAAACACACACAAAGACACGCAGACACACATACACACACAGACACACAAAAACATACGCACGCATACACACACTCATACGACACACACACATACATACACACGGACACACGCACATACACACACGCAGACGATACACACAGACACACACAGACACGCACATACACACACACGCACAGACGCACACACACACATACACACCTATCCGTCAAGTTCCAATACCACAAAAATTAGGCTTAACCTAGTCGCCCGCTTATACAGACTTCCGAACAAGTGCTTAGGATAAAACTTAGGTGCCGAAGGCACCATACCCCGCTAGTCTACAGTATCCAAGCTGAGTGTTACAGTAAGACCCACATGTTCTGCCACCAGCTCATGATCGGATTATCCATAGTGCCCACAAGTTGCGATACCAAATTGTCTGCATTCGTGTACGGCGCGGTGGGATTTAGACCCAAAACACCGTCGACCGGATAATATCTTAGGTAGTAGCCAATTTTATCGGTAATGACTCCCATGACGACATTCGCTGACACGTCGTCAACCTGAAATTATTGTTGTACATAATCTTGCATAGTACACTTTTGTGATAACAATTGAATTTTTTCCAAATGTTGGTTTGCAAAAAAAAAAATTTTTTTGTACGTAAACTCAACCAAAAATGAAATGTTTACTTTGATTTGATCGCTTCCGTTAATGCCTTTTCCACAAGGATAATCTGTAAAGTTTCCATTCTTGTCCACATATGTACTGGAGCTGCTGTAAAGTACAAATATTAGACAGAATTATCAAAGAGTCCAATCAAACCTTGGATCGTACGTGTGTTTTGGTGGAAGATTTGAGTCCACGCGGCTTAAAATTAAACAGCAATGTAATTACGAATTAATGGAATTTTGTCTTAACGGTAGAGTATTCAAATTAAGGCTTCAAATAACAATAACATATTGTCAAGAACCAGATAGTTACCGTATTACCTGTAATTAACGCCCCTAATTAACGCCCCCTCTAATTAAAGCCCCCTGGAGGGACATCGAATAATTAGCGCCCCCTCTAATTAACACCCAAAAAAATGGTCTTTTCCAAAATTTTCTATATATTCAAATTGTTTGGCGCAAATTCAAATTTTTTGGCGCAAATTTGAATTTTTTGTGCAAATTTTGCCATTTTTTGCCAAATTTTCAAAAAATGCCCAAAAATGACAAAAATTGGCAAAAAATCAAAAAAATCCAAAAAATTCAAATTCGCGCCAAAAAATTTGAATTTGCGCCAAAAATTTGAATTTTTAGAAAATTTTGGAAAAAAGACCATTTTTAGGGGGCGTTAAATTGTGTTCAATAATTTGGGGCGTGAATTGAAATGGTTAATATAAATATACGGTAAACTTTACATTTAACCCGGGCTTACTTATTCATACAAGCCCCAGGGGGGTTAATAGGACAGTTTGAGGAACACAATTTCAAGTTTCTTGAGAAAACATAATAAATGCCAACCTCAAATTTGCACTTGAGCCAATAATGCACAAATCTTGAGCATACCACATGTCAATTTCCATTAAATAAGTTTGGGCTAAAACAGAGTAATTTTGATGGATTCAGATACAGGATATACAGTCGAACCTCGATATAAGGTCACGCTGGGGACCGGCTCAAAGTGACCTTATATCGAGGTTGACCTTATATCGACATTTGGTTCGGGGACCTTATATCGAGGTAATTTTGTATGTAAATCCTTATATTTTGTCCGGGACTGGCTTATATCGAGGTTGACCTTAT
This sequence comes from Ditylenchus destructor, assembly GCA_022814885.1. Classification (NCBI taxonomy): domain Eukaryota; kingdom Metazoa; phylum Nematoda; class Chromadorea; order Rhabditida; family Anguinidae; genus Ditylenchus; species Ditylenchus destructor. The sequence goes on along the minus strand of JAKKPZ010000482.1, from coordinate 6,825 downwards.
ATCAGGTGACCTTATATCGAGGTTCGACTGTAATTAGCTCAAAATTGTTAAGCTACCTGTCTAATTTTATGCACTGATACGTTTAATGTTTTCGTTTTGTAAAATACTTTTACCTGGAGTTCCGATGGTGACATTCGCGGTATAGATCCATTCTGTATCCATTGTGCGATTTAGAGCCAATTTTGGTGACAATTTCGAAAGTGATTCGAAATCGCGCAAATTTTCCGGAACACTTTCCAAACGTCTGTTCCGAATGGCATTGTGTCGAATGGCGGCTGCTTCACCTTCAAGTCGGTAGGGCTTCGCCAAAAATTTATGGACTGAAGCTTCGGCAAGGAAGAAAATTATGACGAGGCAGATTATTTGGCGAAACATTCCTTGGAGTTGACTAAATTTTGTTTGGAAAAATGATTTGGAAAGTCTGATTAATTTTTCCGGAACATTCTAGAAGAATAATGGCTTAAATTAAAACAAGGAATCTGGGCTTTTAACTGCTCGCTCTTCTAGAATTTTCCGGAAGCAGTGATCAGAAGGATTCAATATCTATGGAAACCCTATTCTAGAGTCTAGGACGTTTTTTTATCATGAGGATTTTCAGCAATGTTTTTCTGAAAAACAAAACCAGGGGCCGTTTGAGGGAGAACTGAGACACAATTATGGCCGCTTAAAATTTAATCTAAAACTGGAATATGGATTGAGAATTCAATGACATTTAAAAAGTAAAGAACCACATTTGCAACAATTATTGAATAGGCAGACAAAGGAATCAGAATCTTGCATTTATAACTGAGCAAGACTCGTTAATTAATTTTTCCATAGAAGAGCAAACTTTTATGGACAGTCTTATCTACATGACATATTAAATATACGAGACGAGGCGTACAGGCTGATAAGCGATGTGTCGCAAATTAAAATGACGTGCTTACTAAAGGTTGGGCAAAATAAATCTGAACAATTTTGAATTGCCGCTGATGCGCCAAAATTTGGCATTCTGTCACTGGGGTATCTGATTCCGAATCTGTAATCAGATTTTGGCGGAAATTTTAAATTTTGGCGTATTTTTGGCATTCTGTAGAAACCTCTCGAAATGCACTAAAAATTGCCACTACGAATTTTTTTCAAAAAACACAATTTTCAAATTAAAAATGCATTTTTTGTACTTTAAAAAAGATGGTATGGTGTATTTGGTGTGAAAAAATTCTCAAAGTGTCTAGTTTATCACGTAAAAAATCAGCCGAACCTGATTGGAAAAATTTTTCAATAATTAAAAAACAAATAGGTGACAAAAAATTGTCCAAAATTTTTTATCCAGTGCTTATTTTTGTCTGTCTGCGATGTCATTCTATCCAGTACTTAGAAGTTAGAGACATAAATAAGTCAAAGTATAATATTTATAACTTTCACTTTGTGAAAGTGACACTTTTGCACGGTTTTCCAAATAAAAGAGAAATTTGCTCCAAAACGGTCGTCATCCGAATTCTCGCTCTCTGTTGGTTTAACTCTGTTCGTTAAATCGGCGACCTCAGCTGACTCGCCAGGAACAATCCATAGATTTGCCACCCCCACACATAAAAGTTCTCATAGTGTCATTTTGCGTGCTATGCTCGATCCAAATTAGGCGTTCGCTTACTTCCCCTGAGGCTATTCAATAATGGAATTCAACTTTTAACCATTTATAAACCCAAAGAACAATGCTTTCGCGTGACTTTGCGTTCGCTCCGGTTCAATAAAGGCCAATATAAGTCTTTTATTGGAATTCCATTCCAGGATTCGTGAGAGCTGTTTTACGTTTTACGTCGAATATTGCGTAAGTACACCTTTACTAAGAGGTCATTCTTGGTTAGGCCTGTCTGAGTAACTGTTCAGGTTGACTATTCGTCCTTGGCGAATGAGGTTTTAAATTAATATGTTAAAGGTATGGTATAACTTGTCTCGATATGCCTCACCTTTCAAACTTCTATTTCTTGGATTTTTGCACAAAATGCCACGTTTGAATACTTTTGAATATTTTTTGAATAATTTTGAATATTTTTCCACCCAAATGGCCAAATTTTTGGTCAAAAAGTGCTGAATTTTGAAAAAGTTTTGAATTTTGAAAAAGTGTCGGTGTCATTTCAAATTTGCCGGGCGATTTCAAAATGTTTAGATATTGCAATATTGCTGATTGCGGAATCGTATCGGGGAAAATGTTCTGTAACTGCCGAAGAATTGCTGAGTTGTGTCCCACAACGCTTTGGCGCTACCGTAGTTTTGGCGGAAATTTGAACGTTATTTATAGAAGGGAGACCCTAGGAGGGGGCTAATCTAAATCTGATATTGCCAGTGGATAAAGCTTAAAAAGTTGGCATATAGTGGTCATGATCAGATTTAGACTAGCCCCCTCCTAGAGTCTCCCTTCTAGAGCGGCATCTTCCACAAAAACAATGTTCAAATTCGCGCCTTGCCGCATTTGATGCGCAGGGCTTGATTTCAGCAATTCATCGGCAGTTACAGAACATTTTCGCCCATAATCAAGACATAATTTTGATATAAGATTGTAATAACCAGGGTATATCCTGGTGACTATATAAAAAAGTTATTACAGTTTGAAAGTTGAGTGTTTATCATTTTTAACATAAGCGAAAGTGCATGGCTTTTTTAAAGACGAAAAAATTTTAGTGAGTCATAAATGGAGGTAGAATATGAGTCAGCATCCATCATAGTCAGTCAATGCTTCAATATTCTAGCACTTTTATTCGCATCTACAGGCGCTGTTCTCTTTTTGCGGATTGCTTACCTTTACCTCATTCGACGCAGCTCTAATTGGCAAAGAGCCAAGAAACTGTCCAGGTTGGAATTAGTTTTGAATGCGTCATTTAGTGATAAAATTATTTATTGATAAATCTTTGATTAGAAATCTTCGAATGTCGAAACTTATAAAAAAATAGTTCCAGCTTCAGGAGAAACATCCTGTACCATATTTTTTGAATTAATTTTTTTCAATTTTCAACCAGAATTAAAAAACCGAGCGGACACTTCGGCTTGATCACTTTTTTATCACTTTTTGAAAAATTTTTCCACTTTTTGGGCCGTAAAGAAACTTGTAGGCAAATATATTGGCAGGTAAAACTGCGCCGCTCTATATATTAACTTTCCAGGTGCATGCTTGTTCATGTTTTCTTTAATGGAATCGGAATGTTAGTTATGACTTTTTATTGCCTCAGCACCGCTTTGCTTACCTGTGAAAATGTTCGCGGAATCGAATTTACCTTTGCTAACCTTAATTCCAATGCCACAGATGCGCCGATTTCACGTAAAATTTATGAATGGCTCTCAAAGCTGGCTCAAGTTTTTTCTGGCACTGTTACTCTAACGGTTTTCTTTGTGGCGCTGGAACAATGCTTTGCAATTCGGCTGAAAGCTAAAGGCTCGTCCAAAATTAAAATTGTGCTTTTCTTGTGCGCACTAACTCTAAGTCCAGGTAAATTTTTTGCACTTTGGGGACAGCCTGTTTTTGGGCTACCTTCACCTCGCATAGAAGAAATGTTGAAGAACATTCTAGAGTTTTCTATAACGTTCCATGATTCGTCCAAATGCGATCCAGAATCTCATAAATATGCAAGAATTTTCAAGAAAGTCGGCCCTTATATTTGTAGGTAAACCATGTGGTTGATCAGGATTCAAAGATCAGAGATCAAAAATCGTCATCGTAATAGGATAAATCAAACATCGGGCAAGGATCAGGGAGAGTAAGATTTCATGCCAATGATGCCATATTTTCCAGGATTCTGTAACCGATGCCCGAGTTAAGACACCCGTTATCCTGAAAATCCAGGATTTCACAAGTTCAGATCACAAGTTTGGTATTAGGGCCAAGATCCGGACGAGTAAGATGTCATTGGAAAGCTAATTGGGAATTGATAATCTCGAACATCGATACCTTGCGCAGTGTTTAGGGATCAAAGATTACCGTATTAATAGGTCGAATCAGGTCGCCGCGCAAAGATTCCAGACGAGTGATAACAAGAAGATAATAAGTTATTATTATATTATTATTATAATAAGAATGATAACAAGATAATAATAATATTATCCTGAAAATCAAGGATTTTACTCGGTTACAAGGTTAGCCGGGTACACATTATTCTTGCCTGAAAACATAATTTTAGCTGCACCTCTTCTGACACTTTTCTGGAATCCGACAAAAATTTGGCACTTCAAACTTATCCCTGCCTTGTTGAACACCTGTGCGTTCATATTTATAATCCTGGAAGCGGGAAAAGAAAAGAAAGCAGTCTCAGCCGCGGTAAGTCCAGTTTTCTAACGGAACAGTGGCCTCACTTTTGCGGACCGATTCCCAAAAGTATACCGCGGTGCAAAGACAACAACGGAACAGTTAGCGCGCAGACAGGAAACAGAGAAATTGGGTAATCAAACCAGGCAGACACAGACATTCTCTGCGCTCTGACATGTTCCGTTGTCTTTTCGTGGTGCCGCACACTAGCCCTCTTTTGACCTACTCTCACCTTATAAGGCTGACCCTGGGTTTTAACCAAAAATACACAATTCAAATTGCCGCCTTCTTTATGACTTGTTTACGCTTCCCAATGGGCTGGCGTAGGAAAAGTGCGGTATACTTTTGGGAATCGGTCCATACGTGTTCTCGAATTCCAAATTCAAGAATTCCTCTACAGAATTGGCACGTTGTCAGAAATATAACTGCAATGGAACTCTGCTTCGATTGCTTGCCGAATTTGATCGCCTTTATTATATACCAGGTAAGGAAGATCTTAAACGACGCTTGAGCCTGGTAAGAATTTTTGTCCTACGGCCATATCTTTAGATCTTGGGGTAATTTTTCCGTTGAAGTCGAATCCAGATCCAGAGCTATTCTAAGGCGGGGCATGGATCTGTATAAAATGATTTTTGACAATAAAAAAGCCAGTTTTTGCACGGAAAAAAGCCATTTTTGGCTATTTTTCTGTCCAGGAGGCATTTCAAAAGGCCTAGATAAACCTAATTTCAAAAAAATTTTCAGGGTTTAAATCCGAGAAAATATTCGGAAAAAAGATTTGTAAAAAATTTGTAACAAGGTTTTTCGTTTTAGCTGGACCTCGAAGCCTATGCTTATTTCGAAGACTTACCTATAACGGCCCAATGTCTAAACGGTGCGATTTGCGCAGTCATCTACACAAAATTTCTCTCAACAAAGCGCAATTCCAGGATCATTCCTATGAATACAGTATCCGGTCGTATGAATAATTTGTTCCTGGTTCAACCAAACTTGTCACTTGCTTTGGTTGTGGCCGTTCCGCGCAAGAGAAAGTGGAGAGGGAAACGGATCAGCCTTCGCCGACAAGTGCTCTCGCGCAACATTTCATGACTTGAACTGAAAATTGTTGCATGATTCGTTCACGATAGGATTCTTGCATAAATACTGGTACTAATAAAAGAAAATTTGCTCCAATTCAACTGCACAAAATAACTGTACATATACAAGTTGGCGCGCTGCAGTTATTCCCGTCTTAGAACCTCTGAGAAATCACGGGAAAAATCAGCCCTGGAGACGGCTTGCTTAAAATGTAATAGTTTTTGGTTAAAAATCGACCCATTGTACCAAATCCCTAATTCAAATTTTGAATTCGCGCCAAAAACGAAAAATGCGTTTTGAAGGGGTTTTCCTATTATCCACTCTAAACCATTGTACCCGTTTGAATTGTCAGCTTTGGCGCGGTTGCGCCAAACCGCTTCTGGAACATTCTAGAAGGGTGTGTAACGGCTCTATCGAAAGTCCAGAGTCTCAGCATTAATTTAAGCCATTACATATCCTTCTAGAATCTAGAATGTTCCAGAAGCGGTTTGGCGCAACCGCGCCAAAACCGGCAATTCAAACGGGTACAATGGTTGAGAGTGGATAATAGTATGTAGAAAATACCTCAGTTTTACGCTTTTAAATTTGGTAATAGGGGTCAGTTTTGTGGAAAATGAACATTTTTTGCCCAAAAAGGCATTTTTCGATCAAAAGCATCTACTATCTTTTGCGTCCGGGGTCAGTGATGGTGAATTAGAATCTGACGTCAGATTCGGTATTGTGCTCAGGGGTCGTGTGATTCTCATGAGGTCAGGATTTTACCCACAAAGACAGCAATGCCAACTATCCAACATGTTTGTGCAATAATTAGAAACAAAGAGAATACACAGACAAATGAAGAGAAGTTAGACGAAGAGAGTTTAATTTTGGTGCCACCTATTCAAGATAACTGCGGGAAAACGTACCACCGAATAAAATGTTACAGGAAATGAGATTATTAGGGAGATTATCCTTATAGTAAGTTAAAGCTGTGAGTACGTCCGATGGGATTTAGGGGAAGTGGATTCTTAGGGGTGCTTAATTTTAGACAGGTACCTAATTAGGATAATTTTTAGCGGGGAATCCGAATTTGAGGTCAAAATTTAGCTAAAATGTAGACAAATTTAGACAAAATATAGCTAAATTTTTGTCTGTGTGTCCAAAATTTTGGAAAGTCGATTCTTAGGGGTGATTATTTTTGTCTGTGTGTCCAAAATTTTGGGAAAGTCGATTCTTAGGGGTGATTATTTTTGTCTGTGTGTCCAAAATTTTGGGAAAGTCGATTCTTAGGGGTGATTATTTTTGTCTGTGTGTCCAAAATTTTGGGAAAGTCGATTCTTAGGGGTGATTATTTTTGTCTGTGTGTCCAAAATTTTGGGAAAGTCGATTCTTAGAGGTGATTATTTTTGTCTGTGTGTCCAAAATTTTGGGAAAGTCGATTCTTAGGGGTGATTATGTTTGTCTGTGTCTTCTCCCTTGGAATGTGATATATATAT
>JAKKPZ010000481.1:0-31844 GCA_022814885.1 Ditylenchus destructor | reverse complement strand
ACAAATATCGTTTGAGATTCCTAATGCGGCATTTAATAATAATAATCTAATTATTTTTGCAACGGTTTGAAGTAATCTCTGAATTCTGACATTTGCTTTTAGAGATGGAAACTCTGAGGTTCGCGACAGACGCACTGTGCACAGACTACCTTGCATCTACCCAGCCATGGATCGTAACCGGTAATTCGATAAAGAAAGATATATAAGCTGAACGATTATGAACGCATTATGTTTGGGAAGTTCAAGTTATTCTGGAGGCATACTTATAATGAATATTAGAGTATTTGAAAAGTTTTTGTATAGCTGGATGAATTATTATTTCACTCGACCAATTTTTATAGTATATTTTAAGGATGAAATAAATTACGCTTTCTGCCGTATTGATCCTGGACTGTTTTTGCTCTACACGATGAATGTAATAATTAATAATAAAACTTTAACTAAAAACATATTAACTCTTAAATTTTTTGCTAAACTATTCTCCTTATTCGAAAGGCATAAAGTTAACGAAATTATTCTCGGACCAAATCCCGACAATGTATTAAAATGCGACTTGTCCCGGTTCTTTATCGAACAGAGCCAAGTCTTGTAACTTCAGAATAGTTTCGTGCTCGCAAAATTGTTTTCTCAATTATATTTTTAACACTTTGAGCCTTAACCTCTTTACAACGCTTTTACCGATACCTACCTAACTATGCCCCTGTAATTATATCCACTGGAGTATGGGATAACTAGTTATACACGCAGGTATATGATTAGAGAAAGTACGGAGAAAAATATTGCTTAAAATTCGTTTGAAGCTTTCTATACACCATATGCTGGTTTGGTTCCGTATTCTGATTTTGGTATTTTAGGGTAAGTTTCCATATATTTCCTTAGATTTATGGCAATTACATTATACAGTCAAACCTCGTTATAGCCTCCCCCCCCCGGATATAGCGCGCCATATATGGCCCGCTATATATATAGGAAAATCACACAATTCTTAAAGATACTTACCGTAAATCGGGGGACTTATTGTTTCGTAGGGGGTCTAGGGGGGACTTATTTGAGGGGGGGGGGACTTATTTTTTCGTAGGGGGTCTAGGGGGGACTTATTTGAGGGGGACTTATTGGAGGATTTACGGTAGCATAATTTGGGCTTCGGGTCAACTCAGAAGCCGAAAAGTTTCTTGGAATCATAGATTAACAATCAATTTACCGTATTTTCTCTTGAATATGCCGTATATTTTTCAAGCCTGGCCAGGCACCCCCAAATAATTAGGCACCACAATTCCCCCTTCGAGCGGCCGAAGGCCACGAGGCTCCGCTGACAAAGCCAGGCACCCGAACAACCCAACTCTGACCGCTGATCAGGGCTGGGAGATCGGATCGGATCGGAAATATCGGGTTAATTACAAAATTTTCGCCTGCGGCGCTATTTGGTTACCATTTCTCCTCCATGTATTTTTATAAATAGTGCAAATTTTTATATGAAAACCGCCAAAAATCGAATAATTTTCGCCTGCGGCGCTCTTTTTTCATTCTTTCTTCACTGTTTTTCAATGGTGATTGTCGTTTTCAGTATCAAAAACTACTGATTTTGAGCCAAAAATACCGAAAATAGGAAAATTTTTCGCTTCCGCGAAAAATTTTGTCTGAAAAAAGTATTATTTCCAAATTTTTTCTTAATTTAGCAAAATTGAGTAAAAAATAGTAAAATTGTACAATTTCGTGAAAAAACATTGATTTTGCCATATTTTACCAAAAAATTGCAAATTTTACCCATTTTTGGGCATAAACAGCAAACTTAGGTGATTTGGGAAAAATTTTGAAAAATAGCTATTTTTGGGAAAAAATTTTGGATCGGATCGGATTGGGGGTCACCGAGGATCGGATCGGACCCGCGATCAAAGTTCCCAGCCCTGCCGCTGATGGCGGTGCGCGAAGCGCCGCGGATGCACGCTAACCGCTTCCTAGCTGAGAGGGGGGCGCGAAGCGCCCCCATCTCAGCCAGTGTATATACCGTAATCCCTGTAATTGCTCCCCCCTAAAATTACTCCCCCCTATATTTACTCCCCCCAAAAAATGCGGTTTTTCCAATTTTTTGCTCTTTTTAGCTAGTATTTCGTATGCCTAATATAAATAGACAAAATTTTGACAAAATATAGTCTATTTTTAGCTATTTTTTACAGTTATCTAAAAAACCAATTTTTTGGATAAAAAACCATGGGGGGACCCTATTGATTTTTTTTCGACAGATTTTTCAGAAAAATGATTTTTCATACCATAGGGTCCCCCTATGGTTTTTTTGTAAAAAATTTTCTAAAAATAATTTTTTGCATAAAAATTCATAGGGGGGACCCTATGGTATAAAAATCATTTTTCTGAAAAATCTGTCAAAAAATCAATAGGGTCCCCCCTATGGTTTTTTATCCAAAAAATTATTTTTAGAAGTTTTTGCAAAAAACCATAGGGGGACCCTATTGATTTTTTCGACAAATTTTTCAGACAAAATAATTTACAAAAATTTACAAAAATTTGGAGAAAAATGGCCAAAAATCCCAAAAATTTTGACAAAAACGCCAAAAATTTTCGCGGCCCGCCTTCGGCGGGCCGCGAAAATTTTTCAAACCTCGCCGTGCCTTCGGCACGGCGAGGTTTGAAAAATTACTCCCCTCCCCTATATTTACTCCCCCCCCCTCGGGGGTAGTTGAAAAATTACTCCCCGGGGGAGTAATTACAGGGATTACGGTATATTGCTGTTAATATTGACGGGTCAGTTAATATTGACGCAGCCGACCCGGGCCAGATACGGTTTCCCTTGGGTCAAGTGCGAAAAGTTCTTGTTAGGACCCAATCCGGGACCGAATTTACTGACCCGGTCCGGCCCGTAAAGGGCTGCGGGCTGAACACTGGGTCGCGTCAGTATTAACTGGCGTTTTTGGGGAGAATGGGCGTGTAATAGAAGGGTGCTTATCAAGGCTGGGAGATCGGATGGATCGGAAATATCGGGTTTTTACGGTTCGGATCGGTTTTTTGGCTTAGGCTTTGGTTTTGAATTGTTCTCATGCTGTGCGGTTTGCCTTTTTGACTCTATATGGAACTTCAACTGATATCATTGTATTGCGGCAAAATTCGGGTATTGTATAAAAACTAGGGATTTGCTTGCGAGTCACATACTGTTTCTTTTTTCTCTAACCAAACTATTTATCCGTTTTATAATTTTTCCCTGTGATTTCGGTAAACATCTCTCTCAGGCCTACGATTAACATGCTAACTACCGTATTCCCTGTAATTACTACCCCCCCCCCTCGGCAGAACGCCAAGGCCATTTTCTAGGTTTCTAAATTTGGTAAAAATTCTGAATTTGTGATATGTTGTAGCTAAGGACATAGGCTACAACATATTTCAAATTCAGAATTTTCTAGAAGCTATAAAGTGGATTGCCAAGCTTCGCCAATTCGAGCGCCAATTTGAGAGGGGGTAGTAATTACAGGGAATACGGTAGTATTCGTCGTGAGAAACATATTAGATCGCATACTTTTTGCTGCTTACTCGTGAGCGGCAAACGCTGCGCCACCACAGTTGTTTTAATTTAATTACCTATGTAATATGTATGTAAAGGATTACTTTTTATCATTTCCATTGAATGTGTATACAATTTTGCACCTTTCGCCAATCCTAAAACATGTTCTCAATTAGTTACTATAAATATGTGTATAAATCATACGTGTTCGTTAGTACAGTGCTATCTTCTGAAATGCAGTTAACATTTTAATAATTGTAAGTCTTTTGTAATTCAGATTCAAGTTCTTTGGCAAAAAACAAAAATGAGTGTGCCTATCCCGTGACACACTTGCTAATATCCCTACTAGTACGGGTGGGGTAGACGAGGTTTGCGTTTCCGGAAAATTAATGGGAATTAATGTTACCTCTCAGTTTATATCACTTGTTTGTAAACAGTTATTTGATAACATGAAAACCAACCAAATTCCAGGAAATTAACAGTGCTGTTCTCATTTTTCTTTTCTCGCTTCAGGTATGCAGCATAATCCGGATTACCGACAGCACAGCTTAAACGGAAGCCGTTCGTGTTCGCATTCATTTTGTCTTGTAGCGGATGTTCCAGATTTCTATAGTGCATGCTTCTGGGGCTAAAAACACTTCTTAGTATTATACTCATTAAAGTACGTCTCACTTTGGCAAGTGACATTTCCATAATTCTTTGTAGCAACAACAAAGCAGTGCATAGATGTCCGCGGAGATGAAAGCTCGGCAAGAATTCTGGAAAATTTAATGCAGTGCAAAAATGAGATACTTTTATTGGCAAATGTTTGTCAAAGGTGGGAAGAGAGAATTCAAAATTTTTTTCATTTTAGTGATGGTTTTTACTTATTAGTGCGAAAAGACGTAAATAATTAAAAAAGAAAACCAAAAATGTAAACTGATGGATGAACTCCGGAGGGAACGGTGAATGTTAGAATTCAGTTGCTATAGGAGGAGCTTGTTATACTATTAGGCTTAGGGTTTGCTTTAACTCTTTTTAATTCTACAACATTTTTCAACTCATATTCCCCTTACTGTTACAGATAAGTGTTTTCACACGAAGGTAAATAGCAACCGAAAAAGTAGCACCAAAAAGTTTAAACCTAGGAGATTACCTCAGGATCACCTTCAGTCAAATTCATATTTTCGTTGAATACATAACATGGTGACATTCCTTTGGAATAAAAGTATTGCGGAATAGACATTTTGTCCGGCATGAGGAATTCGTCCTGGTCAACGCGATTGAAGGCAAGTTGCCCGCCATAATAATCCACATACGGCTCGTTTTTATTGGAAGTTTCATTCCTATTCCTGGCCATCCAAAGAGAAAAACATGTGTTTGCCTCGCCCAATGGGAACTATAACAGAAATGTTACAGTCATTGTAGGAAATAAATTCTTAACATATTTTACATAATACTGAATGTCTATATACTACAATAGTGATTTTGTGTTTAAACAATGTGTAATATGTTACCTAATAACAAGATTTGTTTGGGAATTACTAAAGCAATATGTTTGATGATACTAACCGTTTCGACTCTAATTCTAGACCGTTAAAAAGTATATATGTTGCAGTTAATCTTGAAAATCAGTTAATGTTGAAATTAACTAGTTAATGTTGAAATTAACTAAAATTCCAGTTAATGTTGAAATTAACTGAAATTCCAGTTAATCTTGAAATTAGCTAGTTAATCTTGATAAATTTGGTTATTTTGTTTCATTTTGGGAAACCTTTGTCATTTTTCAGCGAAAAAAATCTGATGTTACCCCCTCTATATCAACTTTTAGTCATGATCCCAATACATATTTCGGAATTTTTAAGCTTTGGATTTTGCATCAAAAAATTACGATTTTGATTACTATGGCGCCTTATAAGGGTTGTTTGGGAGCTTAAGCCTAAGATTAAGTCCCTTAGGCCCCATATTGTTCGGGGCCTGGGGAAGTGTAAAAAAATATTTTTGGGGTAATTAAATATTTTTTGGCTGCCTGATTGCAGCAGAGAATCAGTTCCCTAGCCTGCTGCAATCAGGTTAAAACAACCCTTATAAGGCGCCAAAGAAGGATTTAGGCTTGGGGCCTAAATCAAAATCGTAATTTTTTGATGCAAAATCCAAAGCTTAAAAATTCCGAAATATGTATTGGGATCATGACTAAAAGTTGATATAGAGGGGGTAACATCAGATTTTTGACCAACATAGCAAAAAACGCTGAAAAATGACAAAGGTTTCCCAAAATGAAACAAAATAACCAAATTTATCAAGATTAACTAGCTAATTTCAAGATTAACTGGAATTTCAGTTAATTTCAACATTAACTGGAATTTTAGTTAATTTCAACATTAACTAGTTAATTTCAACATTAACTGATTTTCAAGATTAACTGCAACATATAGATTTAAATTACGATCAGGAGATATGAGAGTTATATAATATAAAATGAAACATGGTGGAAAATGGAATTTTTATACATATAGAGAAGTCATTCCTGATTTGGTTTAAAAGTTTTAAATTTCTTTATAACAATATTAAAGTGTTCCCTGTAATTACTACCCTGGGGTAATAATTTTTCAAACGAGCTCCAGGGGGTAACAATTAGAGGGGGAAATAGATACAGGGGGAACAATAACTCAATGTCGCCGTGCGTCTGGCGCTGGGAAAATTTTGAGAAGTTTTATGAAAAACTAAAATTTTCAATGTTTTGCGCAAAAATTTTTAAGATTTTTGGCCATTTTTTTTGAAAATTGAAACCAATTTTTAATTTCCGCCAAATTTTTTGGAAAAACTTGAATTTTTTCTGATTTGTTCACAATTTTTGTCATTTTCTGGGCATATTTTTTAAAATATATAAAAAATGGCAAAATTTGTACTAAAAATTCAAATTCGCGCCAAAAAATTTGAATTTTTGGAAAATTTTGGAAAAAAGACCATTTTTAGGGGGTAATAATTAGAGGGGGAAATAATAAATCATTCGAGCTCCAGCGGGTAATATTTAGGGGGAATAATTTGAGGGGGTAGTAATTAGAGGGAATACTGTAATTCAAACAAAATGAAGCAAAGGAAAATATAGTAAGTTAATGTCGCCACTTAAAATTAAATTCAACCCTCCTTTTGAAAACATGGCTCCTGTACTTAGTTCCAAGGTGCAATTTTGATTTAAAATTCTCTAACTAATGTGACTAAGAAGACGAATCGGCCTGATTAGCTGCAGTTAAACGTAATTGCTATTAAAACGAAAGTTGCCATTGTGAACCAATTTCAAAGTCTACCGTAATATAACCGGCTTCATCTAAACAGTGAGGTGTTTCTCGTGATTCCGGCGCCTCATAGCCGTAGTGCGAACGTGGCATTCTGCTAAAATGGGTTTTTGATGTGGCAAAAATGTTATTAGTAAGTAACTGACCTCAAATAATGCTCCAACATATCAAAAATTAGGTTATTCTTCGTCATATCGTCCATTTCTTCGTTGACTTGCAATGGATACGGCGACTCACCTGAAATTGAATATCTCACAGATAATACGTTACTAGAATGCACCGCCAATGCCTCCCCAGGAAGGTCCAACATAAAGGGCAGATCTGATCTAGACTTGAAGTTGTAAAACGATGACAAATGAAAAAGTGACGCGCGCGCGAATTCAAATGGACGTTTTGGATTGATTTTTTCGCTATATATCGCCAGGATCGTCTCAGACACCCATGGTACTTTTGTAAAAGGTGTTCAGCTCATCGAGCTGTACACGATAGTATACTTTTTACAGGGGGTACCCTATGTGTGTTAACCCCCCAAAATTTCCATTTGAATTCGCGCGCGAATTTTATGACGCCTCTTTTTGACGCAACTCCTATTTTGCTGTCCCAACTTCAAGTCTAGCTCAGATCTGTCCTTTAAACATCTAACCCAAATAGCTTAAAGAATAGTTTTTCATGGTGCTCAAATGCACGTTCCCGGAAACTAGTTTTTCCAGTACGAAGCAGACTTATTTCTGTTTAATTTTCGAGTAGGGTAAATGTCAAGAATTCATCATGCCTACTGTGAAAACCTGTCCAACAAAGTAACGTACGTTTCCTTATTGCAACGTAAACGTCGGTTAATGTACGATTACTAAATTCGGGAAATATTATTCAGTTATATAAAGTGTTAATAATTACTCATAGCTGTAGTGAGCTGGAAAGGTGTTATTCTGGATGCCGTCTGAAGTGCAATTCAGCATGTGTCCGATCTAAATAATGTCTGTTTATCATTAACATTGGGTTATATTGAAATTTATATCACTTAAAGAAAATTTTTAACATACCGTATTTCCTCTAATTGAGACCCCTCTATAATAGAGCCCCCTAAAATAAACTCCCCTCTAGAGGGGTATTGAAATAATTAAGCCCCTCCCTATAATAGAGCCCCCTCAAAAAATGGATTTTTTCCCCAATTTTCCAAAAATTCAAATTTTTGGCGCAAATTCAAATTTTTTGGCGCGAATTTGAATTTTTTACACAATTTTGCAATTTTTTGCAAATTATACGAAAAAAATTTCATAGAAATGTACAAAATTCCGAGAAAAATTCAAATTTTTTCTAAAAATTTTGGGCGGGAATTCAAAATTGGTTTAAATTTTCAAAAAATTTGCAAAATTTAGTCAAAAAGTTGCAAAAATTTTCGCGCCTTCGGCGCGATCCAAACATTTAAGCCCCTCCCTGAAATAAACCCCCTCTATAGGGGTATTGAAATAATTAAGCCCCCGGGGGCTCAATTAGAGGAAATACGATAGTAATTTCTGGTTATATCAATTATTATTTGAATTTACACAGTGAACTAACCTGATCGAGAAACTGAATAGTGTCATTGGCAGCGAGAAACAGAATTGTTGTGTCATTGGCATTTTCAGTTGCTAATATTTCTCTTTCCGTATCCTCTTCCGCTGGATTCATAACTGAAAGCAATAAATGAGTCATTTTGAGTAACTAAAATGTTAGAGTCTTTTCACTTTCCTTCTGAAGGGACTGTTCCCCAAACAACACTGCTCTTATAAGGCTCGTCGGTTAGTCACAAAAACAGTTATATACTCTCCTCCGACTGTGCAAGAGGGTTATTATAAGAAATACCCAAATGTTATCATAATTGTAGAATACAAAACTCACAGAAAATTATCCGATCCTGGAGAACTTCATCCAGGCTTTTATTGCAAAATTTCACGTTGTGTTCATTCAATATCACTTGTGGTGCCACTTCCATTGTTGTAGTGGCTATGGTGGTCGTTGTGGTAGAGGTGATGTTCGTGATCTCAGCTGCAATGCTAGTATCGTCTTCCAACTTTACTTCATCTCCAACATCTCCCAGTGTTGTCGTAGAACTAACAGCCGCATTGTCCGACTCATCAGGTTGATCTGCAGCTGTCTGAGGCGAGAGATCGTCCCCTAAAAGGCATATTTTTAAGTATTGCTTTCTCAACTTGTTTAAAGGCCGTTAGATTTCATTATTCATTTTTGGGATCCATTTTACATTCGCCTAGCTATTAAGGGTGCGTGAAATTGCGATTCTGTATTTGAGCCACGAAAAAGATTATGCGGTAATTGAAATTTGTGGTGCTAATTCAAAATTTTCACATTTTTGTAGTCAAAATCCTATCCACATTCTATAGCCCGACTCAGTTCTATACCAAATCCCACTCCCGATTGTAGTACATTCTAGAAAATACTAAATTTTGGACCAAATTAATTTTTGTTCTGCCTATGGAACAGCAACTCCCCTAACAGCTTAAAAATTTACGAGTCTTGATGTTTGTGCCATGTTTCGGTTTGTATTTCGGCATTGGAATTGACAAATTCTCACCATTGGCGAAAGAGGAGATTATCAATAAGTAAAAGCAAAGCTCAGCTAGTAACAAAGTATAACGTCTCATCACATACAAAGTTAAATACGGTTACAATTGGAAAATAACGCACACAAATATATTAATGCTGAGCGGCTTTCAACAATTATTAATATCGAACAGACTAATAATAATAAGTGATAGATACGTTTTCCCAAAGAATCACTATCAAAAGTTGTATCCTATGTAGTTGAGTCACTTTATGGTAACGATACTAAAGCAAATGTCTGCTTGTTGGGATATATTATTATGTAAAAATGTGTTTCCATAAAACGATATGGGGAAGTGATTGGATGATTAAACCAATGAATCAGAACATAGTTCCACAAAAGCGAAAATATACTGCTCTATGACAGAAATAATCCTCTTCGTCAATATACAGTCAAACTTTGGATCGGATCGGATTGGGGGTCACCGAGGATCGGATCGGACCCGCGATCAAAGTTCCCAGCCCTGCCGCTGATGGCGGTGCGCGAAGCGCCGCGGATGCACGCTAACCGCTTCCTAGCTGAGAGGGGGGCGCGAAGCGCCCCCATCTCAGCCAGTGTATATACCGTAATCCCTGTAATTGCTCCCCCTAAAATTACTCCTCCCTATATTTACTCCCCCCCAAAAAATGCGGTTTTTTTCCAATTTTTTGCTCTTTTTAGCTAGTATTTCGTATGCCTAATATAAATAGACAAAATTTTGACAAAATATAGTCTATTTTTAGCTATTTTTTACAGTTATCTAAAAAACCAATTTTTTGGATAAAAAACCATGGGGGGACCCTATTGATTTTTTTTCGACAGATTTTTCAGAAAAATGATTTTTCATACCATAGGGTCTCCCTATGGTTTTTTTGTAAAAAATTTTCTAAAAATAATTTTTTGCATAAAAATTCATAGGGGGGACCCTATGGTATGAAAAATCATTTTTCTGAAAAATCTGTCAAAAAATCAATAGGGTCCCCCCTATGGTTTTTTATCCAAAAAATTATTTTTAGAAAGTTTTTGCAAAAAACCATAGGGGGGACCCTATTGATTTTTTCGACAAATTTTTCAGACAAAATAATTTACAAAAATTTACAAAAATTTGGAGAAAAATGGCCAAAAATCCCAAAAATTTTTCAAACCTCGCCGTGCCTTCGGCACGGCGAGGTTTGAAAAATTACTCCCCTCCCCTATATTTACTCCCCCCTCCTCGGGGGTAGTTGAAAAATTACTCCCCCGGGGGAGTAATTACAGGGATTACGGTATATTGCTGTTAATATTGACGGGTCAGTTAATATTGACGCAGCCGACCCGGGCCAGATACGGTTTCCCTTGGGTCAAGTGCGAAAAGTTCTTGTTAGGACCCAATCCGGGACCGAATTTACTGACCCGGTCCGGCCCGTAAAGGGCTGCGGGCTGAACACTGGGTCGCGTCAGTATTAACTGGCGTTTTTGGGGAGAATGGGCGTGTAATAGAAGGGTGCTTATCAAGGCTGGGAGATCGGATGGATCGGAAATATCGGGTTTTTACGGTTCGGATCGGTTTTTTGGCTTTTTCATACGATCCAATCATCCCTAAGTATGCACTCGGGCGCGGAATTCAAGTTTGAATTTCCGCCGATCGTGCCCGAGAGGGCGGGCCGACGAAAATATTGGTGAATGTCCAATTTTCAGTGTAAACTTTTCGCCTGCTAAATTTTGAAAAATAGTTAAATTTGAGAGAAAATTTTGGATCGGAAATATCGGTTTTCTAGGAATCAAACCCGCGATCAAAGTTCCCACCCCTGATGCTTATATAAACTGACCCATGTTCTAGGGGAGGGCTTACTTTAGGAGGGGCGTATATTAAAGGGGGCTTATTCAAGAAAAAATACGGTAATTGATTTTGTGATTATTAGCGCTGAGACCGCAATGTATTTTCCGTACATATATATTCAATGAATATATCTAGGAGAGCACTCCTGTAGGAGAGCCTTCCATTTGTGTGGGTACATGCAAAAACACTTGTGAAAATGAAAAGTGAGCACAAATTTTGAAATCGGCAGCGAAATAGAACAAAGAAAATGATTCACTGTGGCTATGGAGATTGGATGCAGTCGTGTGATGGCACAATTACCTCATTTCCATTCATTTATTTCACTTAATTTTTTAGATATAATCACTTTTTGTACAGGAAATATATTATTCGCAGATTCCCATTTTGAAAACAAAAAATCATTTCACGTTGGAATCCTTATCGACACTTCGGATATTTTAAAACAATATCCTATGACGACAAAATAGCGTGTTTTTTAAAGATTTAGTTCCAACATTATCTTTGATTCATTTCCCAATTCTGACATTTCGTAAATATATAATGTAAACTGAAACTTCATTGTTAGTGTTTGTATGTGTTTCTTTGTTTGTGCAACCATTGTTTTTATTTACCGGAAGCATTCATTCAAATTTTTTGGTTCAGTTTATAATAAACAAGAGAATTTTCGGTGTGAATTAAATAAATCGGGTCCCTCTAAGTTGATAGGTGAAGCTCCGGAACACTCAACAGAATAACCACTTTTTGGGGGTCCCGGACCCCAAAACTCGCGAGTACCCACCCCCCCCCCCCAAAAAAAAACCCATGATTTTAGGGGGTTATCAATGTCAGATTTGGGGGTGACATACGTGAAAACGTGACATCCGTGTGTCACGTGTCTCACGTAAAAGGGCAAGTACCCCCGTCGCGCCTCCGTTCTGGGCGTGTGATACGTCAATCGCTTCCTCTCGACGAGCCAAGACGATTGGTACCGATTTCAGGTTTCCCAAATCAGTCAATCCGGAGATATGGCTTCCGGAAATCCGGAAAATCCCGGATAGCCATGGGCGCCGCCATGCGGCGAAGCCGCGGGGTGTCTAGGGCTATGTGGAATTTAGGGCTATTTCAAAGAAAACATAAAATCACAGTATAATTCTGGAGCAATTTCCAGATCCGATGTAGTTCAAAAATTTTAATAGAATTTCAAATAGGGGCGCGGTCGGAAAATTAGGTAAACATTGCATAAAATTTATAATAATCATTCTCATTCTTGAAATGCTGACCTTCCTAAATATTTGCCTTTCGATTAAATCAGAAAATATTCCAGTTTAGAAAATGTTCTAACATGAACTGCTTTATTTTGTATGAAGAAATACATTTGAAATAGTAGAAATGCCAAATATTTATATTTTGTATCTATTAATTGATGAAGTTGATATTTTTACAAGTAAATATATTTTTTAAGTAATGAAACTTTTTAGACCAAAGAAACAATTCATTCCTGAACAACAATGACAGAAATAAAAACTGACATAAAAACGGAACCGGGAAGACAAGGGAACTTTGTGATTAAGCTGTGGTCAATATTGCACAACGAGTCCATCGCAGACACCATTTGCTGGGATGCGGTAAGTGTTTATCCCAATTTGTTAAAAAATGCGCTGGGACAAATTTATTTTAAGGAATTCAAATAAAAATTGCGATATGAGCAAAGCTTTGAAAATACAAAACTAGATTCCAAATTGTTCATGTCATTGTATCGTGCAATTGTATGATATAATGCCGAAAGCTTTAGTCAGGAACGTCATTCCATGTTATCGGCGTGTACAAATTCAGCCAAGTGGTGTTGCCAAGCTACTTCCGTCACAAGAACATGTCAACTTTTGTGCGCAATTTAAACCAATGTAGGCGCCAATTTTATTATAAACTAATCAAAAATCGAAGTGTATTATTGAAGTTTGAATTTGCACCAAATACAAGGCAAATTGTATTTGGCGAATTGTATTTGCCTTGTATTTGGTGTAAAATTCAAACTTCAGTAAAGTCACTTCGCCTTTTGATTAGTTTATAATGTTATCGTTTAAGTAGATGTTTTCAAAATAAAAGTTAAAAGGTAACCTTTATTTCCTATTTTTCTGTTCTGCTCGAAAACGAATTAGATATAACATCCTGAAAATATTATTGCTCTCTTCGATGCTCTTTCGGACAAAACCCTATAAGCGAAAATAATTTGCGTTCAGCATGATCTTTTTTGGTTGATTCGTTTTTAATTTTTACTTTTTACAATTAAAATTTTTAATTTTCTTGTTTAAAACCCTGCGCTCATTAACGGACTTGCAGGACAATCTATCAGATTCTTTTGAGTGACCCGTATCACCCGAAATGGATGATTTTTGTGTACATATATATGTACACAAAACTTATTCATTTCCAGTGATTCGGATGAGTCAAATATATGATTTGCTTTCAGATGGATTCAGGAAGCTATTCTCTTTTGACCAATCAATACTGGCCGACATCAAAGACCGCACAGATCACAGTCAGTACTACAATCCGCTTTTTCTTAGAGGTACCTTTTTTCTACATTCATCAAATTAATTTTATGACATTTATTTGCAGATAGACCCGACCTTCTCAGTCAAATCAAACGACAGCCTACACAACAACCGAACAGCAGAGGACGTGGTACTCCAAGTATGGCTCAACGCAATACAAACTGGACTAGCTCTGGACAAGACTATAAGCCGGGGAATTTTCCCACGTTACCAAAAAGCAACTTTCCTTCTGGTTTGGTTTACGGATTGAGTAATATGCCGCAAGGTTTGAGCTCTTTGCGAAGCGGTCACGAGCACATGCAATCCAATATCCACGAATTGATTCGGTGGGCATTTTTGAGATGATATATTATGTCTACTAGATATTTTGTTATTTTTGTTTGTATAGTGAACTATTATTTTAAATCACTGTTCCATTCGATTTTTGTTCAAAATTGAAGAAACAAATGAGCGGGCATTTTATTACAAAATCTTTTAGGCAAAGAGGGTTGATACGAAAAGAAGTGAATCTTCTGCATCACCAACACATGAAACAGAACCAAAATGTGGGCAAACTCATTCAATTCCTCGATTCTCTGAGACAAAACCGTGCCGGTTCCCACGCATCTTCTCATAACTACAGCGAACCTTTGACACTGTCATCGCTTTTGCAGCACAACAATAATTCTTCGATTCTATCGCACATAGACCAAAACATCCGTTTCGAGCATCAATATTATTCCAAAAATTCAGCATTTGATAACTCCCTTTCTCCCCAACAGCCATGGTTCCAACCGTCAGCGTTCCAATGGACCACCAGTTGCAACGGATTTGATGGTTCAATGGAACAGAAATTTATACCTTCAGAACATATTCGAGTAGGTTATAGAGATGCTTCTTCGCGTTAGGATTCCCAAATATTTTGGAAACACTTCTTTTAAAAATTCTAATGCAACTCAAACTCAGGGAACGGTATCGGGGAGCAACTTGTGCGTTATCGGGGAGCAAAAAGTCAAAATTTCAAAATAGCCTAGTCAGTGCCTTCAAAATGATTGTAAAAGTGATGAGTCATTGCTTTTATTACTCTATCTTACAAATTACAACCACTATAAAGCAATAACTCGTCACTTTTACAATCATTTTGAAGGCACTGACTAGGCTATTTTGACTTTTTGCTCCCCGATAACGCACAAGTACCCAGGGAACATTTGACTTAATATTTGGTAAATGTGTAATTTACCAAATATTTAAAATTATGATAATGTATAAAAGGAGAATGTCCGTTTTTAGGTTTAACGAATGTTTAAATTTTAGATAAATTAGACGCAAATTTGATTCGAAATTAATTTGAAGAACTATAAGTTTCAGTTATTGCTAAGGCTGTTACGTTTTTAGACAGCAATTAGCTCAAGTGAAAAAGCCATTGACGTTGAGACAATCTCTCCGCCTTCGACATTACCATCTCCACCAGTTTTGCGAAGAATTTCGATTGAGAAAGATGAGAGCGCTAACACTTATTATAAGCAGCATGATCAAAAGTTTCAATATGGTGAGCGTTTTTATACTGCTCTCTTATAAAAAGCATTCTTATTCTTGGCAAGGATTTTTATAAGAAGATTTACAGTAATCTTTAAATTTATTTTTCTCCGGTTTATTTTTATTAGTTCTGATTTACATTCATTTGTATTTAGTGCCTGATGGTTTTGAGCGCGAATATAAAAGAAGAAAACCTCAAGAAGAAACTAATGATTCCTTTACTATGACTCCGCCGGTACTTCCTGAGCAAACAAACAATAACATTGGATGCCAGAGTTTTCCGTTCGGTGTCTTTGAGCCAAATATGATGAGAAATGTTTCGCGCGCTTACCGAGAATCATCTGAATGGAGAGGCATATTTAATACAATGTTGGAATCGTCCAAGTCACAAACATGAATCATTTTGCTTTGAAATTCATATTACATTTGTTGTATTGCCTAATTATTATTTGAAATAAAAGACCGGTAGAATTATGAGATCGCCCTGACGGAAAGGTCTGCATGAACTTCACGTCTATTTCATGGCATCGGAATATCCCTATTTTAGGGGCAAGTCCGACGATGACATGATCCGACATCACCGGAAAGTCACAAGAGAAAGCAAAATGGTCGGTCAACATAAGTACTGCTCCTCGTAAGGAAAAACATGGAGAAGGCGGAAGAGACCGCGTACAAAACATTTCAATGACAAAATCTAAAGCGGATGAAAGCTTTAAATAGAGGACACTTACAGCCAAAAATACTATTTTATTACATAAACGGCTCTAACGGTGGCACTTTTTTTGCTGAAATCCAAGATCAATTTTTGGAAATTATTTTAAAATCGAAAAAGGTTTGATAACAAGGAATATGGGTAGTATTCCTAGAATAGTACTTAGGTAAATGTTACAGCCAAAAAAGGTGGACTCTTACAACCCAAACCCACTCATAGCTCTGGATTTTTCCCATGACTGTAAGTGGCGCATATAACGCTTTATATGCCACTTACTGCCCACCAACTGCGCTGTAGTACCACACAGCACAGCACCAACCGGGCTGTAAGTGGGGTGCGCTGCAAATGGATTCGGGCTGTAAGTTGGATGGCACCTTGATAAGACCTCTGAATCGTAACTAAAGGCGAAAATGTCGTGGAAGGGAAAAAGACTTAAGATGTGCATGAAGCTGCACATCAAATGCGGCAAGGCGCGAATTTGAATGATTATTTTTTCTCTATGTGCGTCCCACTGAGTGCGTCCCTTTTTCTTCTATTCGTTCGTCTTTTCCTTATATTCCGCGTGCATTACTGTATTTGCCCAAGCGTTGTGGGACAAAATCAGTAAGTCTTTTTCCCTTCCACGACATTTTCGCCTTTAGCACGAATTGATATCCCATCATATTTTTGTAGGATGGGGAAAATAATACGAAAACATTATTTCGAAATCTCCCTACAACTTAGTTCTTAACATTGAACAAAATCGATTGATTTGTAAATATTTGCGTGCCGTAATGTGAAATTTGGGTGACAATAAATAATATAACATATGTTCTAAAATCAGTAATGTCATGGAATATTTGACTATCCCGAATTCTCGCATTCGTTATCACCAGGGTTGCCATCGACTCGGCTCCAAAAATAAGGACATTTGTCCCAAAAACTAAGATTTCGGGGTCAAAAATAAGGACATTTTTATAATTTTTTCAAACCATAGGGTCCCCCCTATGGTTTTTTGGCAAAAATTTTTTCCAAGTGTATTCTTAGGGGTGCATTTTTTCAAATTTTTAAAATTCGCGCCGAAACTATAATGCCAATATTTTATTCTGCATGAATGAAAAAATAGCGCCGCAGGCGAAAATTTTTCAATTTTAGGCGATATTCATAAAAATTTGCAATATTTTTTTAAATACCGTAAACTCTCTAATTTAACCCCGGGGGTATAATTATTCAATCGACCTCTAGGGCAAAAATAGAGGGGGGGAAAATTACGGGACGGAGGTTCGCGCCGCGCCGGAGGCGCGGCGCGAAAAATTTTTGGGATTTTTGCTTAAATTTCATCATTTTCTTTGTTGTCTGAGCGAATTGTTTTTATCTAACATGTGTCTGTATTATTCTTTGTTCTGTCTTTACATATCATATTCACAATTCTCTTTAATTACATTGTCTGCAAAATGTCATTTTAAAGAATCCTTTTAAAGAAAGTTAGTTTTGTATTTCTGAACTGCAAAATTTATCCGCTTATGCTGCTATGATGGTTAAGCGATTTATTTCTTGTCATTTCACCTCTAATTTACAGGAGATGGACGATCACGAAATTTGGCTGTTCAACGATTCTACTGCAGTGATTGATCGAGAGCGCGCTATTCAGGATGAGGAAGAGGAAAACGCCGCGCGCGCTTCACAAAGCTGCATGGATATCGCAGCCGAAACTCCAGCAATCCCAGCGCGAGAAAGTCGTAGTCTCGAAGCAGCGGGCACGTCAAAAGCTCCAAGGAAGTCCTACACCATTGCTCGAAAGCTCGAGGTCATCGATTTTGTGCGAAAAAATTCAGTCCACAGTGCCGCCAAAAAATACAACCTCGATAGAAACACGATTCGTCCATGGGTGGACAATGAAAAGCAACTTCGTATAACAGAGTAGGTTATTTTATTTTTTGCTGTTAATTATCTTGCTGCATGGACCTAAAATTTATGCAAATTTTTATGCCCATTTTACAGAGCTTCTGTGGTCCGTGGAGGTCAAAAGAAAAATCTTCCGGGGGCAGGCCCGCGACTAAAGGACGACATATTTGATAAGCGGCTCGCAGGATGGGTGCGAGAAAATCGCGCAAGGCGGACAAGAAAATCGTCGAAAAGTTCGAAGGCAAGCTCAACCTCGCATGGTCAGGCCGAGCATGGTTCAACGACGAATGGACCGCCCAGTACCTCGAGGCAACTATCGGTCCAAAGATGTTCAGCAACCGATTACTCGTCTGGGATTCGTTTCGCTGTCACATCAGCGCGCAAACGAAAGCAACATTGAAGCAACTGGGACTACATACAGCTGTCGTGCCCGGTGGTTGCACCGGTTTCGTGCAGGTTAGTTTCGCTTATTTAATTTTAAGCTTATTTAATGACTATTTTGGTGAATATCAAAAATTAAGTGATGATATTGTGAATTAAGTATGATATTTAGGCGCCAGATGTGAGCTGGAACATGCCGTTCAAGCAGCATATTCAGCGGGAATATAACAACTGGATGCTGGCCGCTGATCGCGAATGGACTGTCAAAGGAAATCCGCGCGCACCGGGCATGGAAGTGTACCTCGGATGGATAAGCAACGCTTGGGATTCTCTGACTCGCGAAGCAATACAGAAATCGTTCAAAACCTGTGGCATTACGAACAATCCAGATGGTTCCGAGGACCACTTGATTCACTGTCTCCGACCAGATGGCTCAATTCCTCTTGGACAAGAACTCCTTCGCAAGGCACGACTCGAAAAAGATGTCGAAGTGATCGTTCCAGAAGAACCCGACGAAGATGAAGACGTAAACAACGGATATAAAAGCGATGAAGACATTGCGCAGTAAGAAACCTAGTAAAAATTTGTTCTTTCTTGTCATATGGATGTTTATTGATGTAATTCTTTGTTTGCAGACAGTTTATTAATAAAAATTTATCGAAAGAACATAAGGAAAACATAAAAAAGTGCTTAAAAATGCACAATATTACATAAAAATTTACAAAAACTAAAAAATTTGGCCAAAAATCGCTTTTTGGGAAAAACCACTAATTTTACCCCCGGGGGAAAAATTAGAGGGGGGGTATAATTACGATCGACCTCTAGGGGGGGGGCAGAATTAGAGGGGGGTAAAACAAGAGGGGGGGGGTTAAATTAGAGAGTTTACGGTACTTGGAGAAAAAATGGCATCCAAATAGCGCCGCAGGCGAAAAGTTTTAGGAAAAGTAGCTTTTATTTCAAAAATTCCCATTTGAAATTGGATATTGCGTGAAATAAGGACAAAATAAGAACATTGGTCAAAAATAAGGACAAATCTTAAAAATAAGGACATTTTATTTTTCTAAGATTTGGACCCTCAAAATAAGGACAAATCTTAGAAATAAGGACAAATGGCAACCCTGGTTATCACAGTTTATTTTAGATTGATTATTGGCACATAGTGAAAGAGCTTAATTCTAATTTATAAAACAAAATAAGGATATTTGCAAAATGTAAAAATTGGTCTACGAAACCGATTTTCAGGAGCGGCATACGATGCTATTCTCGAGAGTACTACAATTTTGCACAATAAGAAATCTTCCAAAAAATTTCTAATGTTGGGGACAGTTCCGGAACTTGCCTTATTAGTGGTTGGTCAGAATTGAAACAATGCATACTCAAATAACATGTAAAATATACCATTTTATCCTTATAGTAAGTTAAAGCTGTCTGGCGTCGCATGGGATATGGCGTCGCATGGGATATAGGGGGAAGTGCATTCTTAGGGGTGCTTAATTTTAGACAGGTATCATATCAGGGTAATTTTTAGCGGGGAATCCGAATTTGAGGTCAAAATTTAGCTAAAATGTAGACAAATTTAGACAAAATATAGCTAAATTAAAACCTAAAAGACCAAATGTAGGTGCATTCTTTATAGAGCTTATTTCTGTATGTCCAAAATTTTGCGCAGGTGCATTCTTTATAGTGCTTATTTCTGTATGTCCAAAATTTTACGCAGGTGCATTCTTTATAGTGCTTATTTCTGTATGTCCAAAATTTTGGGCAGGTGCATTCTTTATAGTGCTTATTTCTGTATGTCCAAAATTTTGGGCAGGTGCATTCTTTATAGTGCTTGCGAGCCAGTCCTGTGGTCGGGCGCGGAGCGCCCGACCTTCTCCCTTGGAATGTGAGGGAACTTAGAACACACAAAACTTTTAATAGGACTCCCGTAGGGAGTCGGATGAGGGCCGAAGGCCCGAAATAGTCTCATGCTGCTCTACTCCCGAACAATCCAATCTGACCGCTGACGGCGGTGGGCATACTGATACAGACGAGGGCATACTGATGGCGGTGCGCGAAGCGATGACGAACCCAATCTCCCGCTGTGCACGCTAACCGCTTCCTAGCGAAGTGAGGGCCGCGAAGCGGCCCCACTTCGCTAGTTTACATTATTACACTGGAGGCAATTTGAGGAGTCATTTGGACAGTTTTAAAGTATTACATAGTAATGCAATTTCCCGGAGTCAATATGGCAATTTCAGTTTGATTGCGTAGCAATTTGTCCAAGATTTGTCTCAGCGATTCAATTTCAGTCCTTTGAGCTTGAATGATCGCAGTCGAGCATTGACACTAAATTTGAGCAGAGTAGCGATTTTCGGAAAACATTTTCTTGAATTTTTGCTAATTTAGGTAATATTCGCTAAAAATTGCCTAAGAAAGAGAAAATTAGCACATAATTGATAGTTACTTACCGCGCCTGCTTCTTGAGAGAAATATAGCTTTCTGAGTCCTTGAAGTGTTACTCCTTTTTTGCAGATGGGGCATTGTCGTTTGACCTAAACATAATTTTTTCAAATAGGATAGCCAACGCCCTGTGATTATGGTTGTAAGTTCATTAAAATAAGAGGTCTGTTGTACTGTAAATTTGCAACAATTTCCAATGATGTAATGGCTCTAGGAAAATATGGCCATTTTCAGGATTATACGTATTTGTCTTATATCACGCGTGAAATTGCAATTAAGCTACTGATAAATTATTGCTGAGAGAAACGTAGCAAATTTATTACGGTCTCTTGATTTTCGCTCATTCCCATGCAAAAAACGGATACAATCGAAGTGAAAACATTTAGAGATTTTGACTCATATTTACTAGACGCCCTTTCGATACCATTTCCTAAAATTTGGCAGAACACCAGAAAATCGTCATTCGTAAAACTCTCATATGAACTTCATGATCGATGGTAATGATATTTTCGAAAGTTAAAAATGTTACCTTACCTTTAACCAATCCCGAATACATGCTGAATGATATACATGTCCACAGCTGAGGCTACTGGCTCCCTCTTGGAACAGTTCGCTGCAAATTATGCAATTGTAGAGGGTGCAAGTAGTAGGCGCCATCAGCAACAAACTAAAATGAAACAGTACAAGCATTCATAATCTAATTGATCGACTTATGCATTTTTTATTTGGAATAGAAATTGGAGACCGAATATCGAAAAATTTTGATGAGAATTTGGATTTCGATCGAAATTTTTTGAATTTTCGTACGAATTGGCGTCATTAGCAAAAACTGAAATTCAACAATAAAATGTTAGAGCCAAATAAGTATGCACTCTATAATCTGCGACAAATTTTTAATTTACGTGAAAACTCGGCATAAAATTTTTCTTGGAATAAATGTAAAGATTAAATTTATGTATCTTCAACATTGTTATCGCAAAATCTCAATGGAAAGTAAAGCCATTTAAGTGATTTAGAAATCAACTTTTGGTGCCCACATGTGACTGAGAATTTTGAAGAAGTATCCCAATTTGCTGATTCATAGAAATCGAGCCTGGGAAAGATAATTTTAACGAACATATATAGATTTATACATAAGTTTGCTCTCATAAATTTGTCTCCTTAATAGGTATATAGATTTTAAAATACAATCGTGACGGATTGAAAATAAAATGATGGCGTTATTTTATTCCAAGTTCACGATCAAACAAGCTGATTGACTAAACTCAAGAGAATATACCCTTGTGTCTCATACAGCTCAAAATATAATTTGACCTTTGTTGTCCTTTGCTATGCTCAGTTTAACCCAGTCGTGGTAAAAACGTTATGAGTAACACAATATCTGTAAGTAATAACTTGAGCACCTAGTAGGTATTTGGTGGCGCTTAGCACATCTCAAAGCGTCTCACTTGGGGAGGGGGTAATACCACTTGAATAGTAAACAAGTTCATTAACGGACCCTCTAACTTTTGTAGACTTATGCTTTAAGCTTGGTTTTAAAATGATCCTAGGCCTTGGCCGAACAAAGTTACAAAAGCAAAATATCCGAAAATTTGGCACTGTACAAAATTATGGCACTGCTGCATTGTAGTAAAAAATAAGCTGTACTACACTTTTTCTAGAATAGCTTATGCTTTGAAATGCGAGATATGACCGCTTGAAGAAACAAATCGAAATTTTCCGTTTTTCTACCGGTGTGTTTCCTTAAATAGTCATATCTCAGAAACCACCAATTGGAAAAATGTTCTGTAAAAGATAATTATTAGCACACTTAGTTACTCAGAGTAACTAAGTGTGCTAACAATTCGATTGTGCAATATTGTAGAGTAACTTACTCTACAATATTGCACAATCGAATATAGAATATATGAATTTTTAATAGATTAAATTTATAAAAGTATCTTTAAAAGCCGTGATTTTGCCTTAGGTAATCATAAATATCCGTACATTTTCTTCGATTGAATAATTCTATCACCTCTAATTTCGCCCCATAAGAGGTCAATTTTTTTCAAGTGCCAAAAATTCAAATTTTTTGCAGTGAATTTGAATTTGTATATAAAATTTTCCTATTTTTTTACCAAAGTATCCTATTTTTGCAATTTTTGACCGAAATTTGCAAAAAGCAAAATTTTTTTGGTCGTGAATTCAACTCTTGAAAACATGTAAAAATAAAGGAATTTATTTAATTTGTGCAAAATTAAAAAAAATAGATTGGTTTATTTTAACCCCACCCCTCTAATTTTGCCTCTGTATAGCTTGATTGAATATTTATACCCCATGGTAAAATTAGAGAGTTTACGGTATACAGTTCATTAGAACAAATATAAATATGGTAATCAAATATTTTGGCCTGTCATGAAGCATTTTGTAATGTTTCTTTTTTATGAGTATGAAAAGGAGTTCACGTTTTTCTCGCGCGACCCGTTTTATAGGACCTTTTTCTCTCTAGTGCCAACTAACTCCTATTTGAATTCAAGTCTCTTTCGAAAGACATACTACAGAGGCAATGAATCAACTAATGTATATGTGCTTGTTCATTTTAAAAGTAGGAGAAGATTCTGATAGGGAGTCGTTAATGCTTCGCTCATAGTCCTATGCCTGTGTTCGTAGTAACTCTGGCTGTAGTTTCGAAATCTGATGTCTGGGTTACTATACATTTCGAAATAAACGTCTTGTAGAGAGTAATTAATCGATTTCCCTTCTTCGATTATTTGCTTCTTCTTGCTTATCTGAAGAGGAGGGGAATAAAAGTTTGTTTACTGCAAATATGTGTTATTTTTGAACATTTTATATACGTGAAAGTATTCGAATGACTTTATTTATCCATCGATTGTAGAACTGTGTTCAACAAAACGTTTTATATAATTCAAATATCCGACAGATAATTAGACGTGAATTATATTTCATATTTTGGAGTGTATTATATTGTACTTACTCCAATTTCTCGATGGTATTTTAGGCTAATGTCGGCGGTCAAGTGTCACCTGTGTGCAGGTATACTACCCAATAATAACGAAATGGAGATTCATATTTCGGCTATTCACCACAACTTCTTTCCGTACAAATGTTTGTATTGCAGTCGTCGCGAACTGCGCTATTTTGCTACTGAGACTCAGGTACTTCATCACAGCAAGAGCGATCATCCGGGCAGTATAAGTGTAGGTTTTTCACAGTAATTTTATAATAGAATTCATGGATTGGAAAATCTTACTAAAATTTTCCAATTTAGCTTGCTCTAATATTTCATTGGAAATATTCATCCACTCATATTTGGAAATAGTATGTTGTAACAAAAATTTTTGCTTGAGTTTTAAAAGTTTATACCCTAGATAAACAACCTAGTCAAGGGGTTTGAATTGGCCCACTTTGAACGCCCATTTCCCTTTCTGGAGAGCTTAGAATTCAAAAGGAAATAGATGATCATACGCGCGCCAATTCAAACCCCTTAAGTAAGGTCGAGTTGCTAGGGTAATTAATCGCTCTGTATGATATTATGCTAATTTATTTTCAGTACAAGAATATGTCGTGCCATTCCGAACCGTTTCGTAAGATGAACGAGCAAGTTCAAGCTTGTGTGGCAGAATGCGTTAGGCGAAATTTTTATCCGGGAAATACAAACAACTCTAACCAGGTATGCCATTATATGAAAGTAAGATCTACTCTCCATATATTACATACGTATTGGTATAGAGTCGTCCTAAGAGAAGTAAATCCGTAGCACCTGTACATATGACACAGCCCCTACCGCCACAAATCAACGCAAAAGTTGACTCGAAAGCAACGGTAAAATCGCCGCCTACACGCGAGCTACAAAACGAGAATGTTCGAATCGGTAGTCTAGTGGAACAGGCTTTATATCGAGCTGCTAATGCTTCCGTGGAATCAAAGAACAAAACAACACTCACGAACCCGCCTGGAAATGCTTTCTCAAATTCATCACCCTCAATTCCAAGAGTCATGTTCGTAGACAATCATGTCGGACCTATCAAAAAATCGAATGGACGTGTTTCATTTAGTACTTGTAAGTTTTGAAATATATATTCTGTATTACGCTGCGTCTTCGTACTGTGAATTAAACTGAGAGAGTGGAAAAGAACTTCCTTGTACTCTATTTCTCATTTACGCATTTCCTCCGATAGACTACTTACATAGAAAAAAGAACTTGCATAGAAAGAAGTAGCTTAATTTCTTTGCGTAAATTCTTTTATGTTTTTCAATTTTTATTTTGCGCTATGCTATATTTTAAATGATAATAGCAACTTCAATTTTTTAGCAAATGCTCCAGCGGTGAACATTCAAGGAATTAATGGTACCAGCAAAACCATTGGGAGTATGCCGATTCTTACGCCTGTCATGGTACCCTAGAATATCCTATAATATGATAATAAAAATTACTAAAATATATACTTTACTATAAAAAGCATATTCATTAACGTATCGCGATGTTTGTTCAAAATTATTTCAGGAAAAATATAAAGTTGACGACCAATTCTAGTCGCCGGTGATCGGGATTGTGAATGCAATTTTCACAGAAGGCTTGCAAACCATATCATTCCGATAAAAATTTAAATTATTACCATTTTGCATTTCTCCTATGCGAAATATTTGAACATTAAATGAATAATTCATTCACTCAATGAAATTCTTGTGCGTTCATTATTCTTTATATTCGGAAAATTTATCACTAGAAATTTCAAAAAAATTTTTCCCAAAATTAATAAAATAACTTCCATAATATTTGTAATGGTTGTCTGATTGTTACCGAGTTCGAAATATTTACATGTCGTTTATAGAGCAGCCGCAAGCGAAGTAAATCCCTAGCTCCTCTCAATATGACACTACCCATAATGCCACAAGTCAATTCAGCCAATGTCTCATTTTCGATTGAAAATCATCAGCGTAATAATGCTCAGCCGTTTAACAGGAGCAATGAGATTTCTAGTACAACTGAATGGCTTTTAAATCAATGTTCGGTGGATAAGTCAGCCAATGGATATGTGGAATCAGCAAAGAACACACTCACACACTTGCCTTCAACTGGAAATGCATTCCCAAATTCGTGTTCATCAGCTCCAAGAGTGTTGATGGTCAGAGACAATCGTGTCGAATCCAATAAAGAATTGAATGGGCATCCGACAGTTAGCACTGGTATGTTTGTAAGCACTGCGTAATGGCTCAAATTGAAGTTATGGCATGGACCAACCAAATAATCACCTAATCTCGACTAAGCCTAAAGGACAAAATTAAACTTTAAGCATCCCCCCAGTAAGCTAGCCCTGTTATTGCGTGTCATTGGCATGAGAAATGGCTTATATTAGCCAATTTTCCGAAACTAATTTTTATTTTTTAGATGTACCTAATTAGGGTAACTTTTAGCGGGGAATCCGAATTTGAGGTCAAAATTTAGCTAAAATATAGACAAATTTAGACAAAATTTAGACTAAAGTTTTGTCATTTCCACCTTTTTTCACCAAAAATGTCACTCTGTCCCCCCTTTTTGAGGGGCCAGACTAATTTTGTCACTCTGTCCCCCTTTTTTGAGGGGCCAGACTCAATTTTTGTCACTCTGTCCCCCCTTTTTGAGGGGCCAGACTCAATTTTTGTCACTCTGTCCCCCCTTTTTGAGGGGCCAGACTCAATTTTTGTCACTCTGTCCCCCCTTTTTGAGGGGGAGACTCAATTTTTGTCACTCTGTCCCCCCTTTTTGAGGGGCCAGACTAATTTTGTCACTCTGTCCCCCTTTTTTGAGGGGCCAGACTCAATTTTTGTCACTCTGTCCCCCTTTTTGAGGGGCAGACTCAATTTTTGTCACTCTGTCCCCCCTTTTTGAGGGGCCAGACTCAATTTTTGTCACTCTGTCACCCCTTTTTGAGGGGCCAGACTCAATTTTTGTCACTCTGTCCCCCCTTTTTGAGGGGCCAGACTCAATTTTTGTCACTCTGTCCCCCCTTTTTGAGGGGCCAGACTCAATTTTTGTCACTCTGTCCCCCCTTTTTGAGGGGCCAGACTCAATTTTTGTCACTCTGTCCCCCCTTTTTGAGGGGCCAGACTCAATTTTGTCACTCTGTCCCCTTTTTTGAGGGGCCAGACTCAATTTTTGTCACTCTGTCCCCCTTTTTGAGGGGCAGACTCAATTTTTGTCACTCTGTCCCCCCTTTTTGAGGGGCCAGACTCAATTTTTGTCACTCTGTCACCTCTTTATGAGGGGCCAGACTCAATTTTTGTCACTCTGTCCCCCTTTTTGAGGGGCCAGACTCAATTTCTGTCACTCTGTCTCCCCTTTTTGAGGGGCCAGACTCAATTTTTGTCACTGTCCCCCTTTTTGAGGGGCCAGACTCAATTTTGTCACTCTGTCCCCCCTTTTTGAGGGCCAGACTCAATTTTTGTCACTCTGTCCCCCCTTTTTGAGGGGCCAGACTCAATTTTTGTCACTCTGTCCCCCCTTTTTTGAGGGGCCAGACTCAATTTTTGTCACTCTGTCCCCCTTTTTGAGGGACCAGACTCAATTTTTGTCACTCTGTCCCCCTTTTTTGAGGGGCCAGACTCAATTTTGATGCAGTCTTTAGGGCTCCTTATTTTTGTCTGTCACAGATTGATACACCTTTTTCCGTCTAAGGTTTTTGTCCCCAGTTTTTGGGGAGGGCATTCTTGATACACCTTTCTTGATACTTAAGGGCATACTGATACACCGTGGAGTACTGTGGTCGGGCGCGGAGCGCCCGACCCTCCCCATTGGAATGTGAGGGAACTTAGAACATATACTCCCGAACAACCCTTACTTCCGAACAACAGCTGCTTGAGGGCCGAAGGCCAGAAATAGTCTCATGCTGCTCTACTCCCGAACAACCCTTACTCCCGAACAACCCAATCTGACCGCTGATGGCGCTGGGCATACTGATACAGACGAGGGCATACTGATGGCGGTGCGCGAAGCGATGACGAACCCAATCTCCCGCTGTGCACGCTAACCGCTTCCTAGCGAAGTGAGGGCCGCGAAGCGGCCCCACTTCGCTAGTAGAAATATATCCAGCTAAGGCAAGTATAATCCTACTCCATTACTGCTATTATGTTTTTGGTGTGTCCTTTGGAAAATGTCCCATGACAAACGATGTCATAGGACATTTTCACCGGGCTCCCTCTTTTTAAACTAACAAGAGAAGCGGGAATTTGTTTTTTGACGACTATTGCTTTTTGATCACTTGGCAGAACCTAGCGCTAACTATTCTACCTGTCTCTCAGAAATACCCTGACTGATCAATCCAGACAATTTTGAATTGGTTGCAATCCCAGTATTTTGAGAGAGTGCCAACTTTTGATCGTTCGCAGTTTAATGATTTGATTATTTTGATGAGTGAGCATTTATGACCAGAACTCATTAGCTGGGCAACACGGCAAGAAATGAAAAACTTGAATCAAATTTCAAAATAATTATCAGTCTCATATTTTCAGCGACACCGTTGCGTGTACAAGTGCTAGGAACTGTGAGCTCTAGCCGGTCTCTCGAACGTAATCCGCCCTCGATACTCAAACGAAAATCCATCAGCACGCCGAAAGACGAAGTGGTTGACGTGATTGATATTGACTGAACAGCGTTTAGTTAATTGTGAAGCAACTTAATTTAAAATGACTGATATATTTGTGACTTCTCGTCTGTGACTTTTTGACCCTCTTGACCTGTGAATAAATTTTTTATGGTGCACATACAACTATTTAACGGTACTAATGGAGCATGTATGTATTCACAAAACTTCTGCGAATTGTTTTGCCTAGTAATGTCTTCACAAACGCTTTGTCAAATTTGTGAAAATTCTAAAGTAGTTAATTAGCTGTGCCCCCATTGTATTATGTAGGTACTTTCATCATGCAATCGTCCATTTGCTTGTCAGTCGCTTCAAAAACTTCCAGCGAGATTTCTCTTTTACTATAGATGCAATTTGTTATTATAGCATTTAAACAGTTCCATGCTTGGAAATCGTCAAATGTTGATTCCTACGTACCAAGTGTAGTTTCATAAAAATGCCATGTACGTTCATAAAGTCATATGCTAACAAATTTTCCATAAAATGTTAGTCATATGCTAGCAAATTTTCCATAAAATGTTAGTAAATACTATTATGCACAGAAACTATTTCCAAAGGATGTTTACGGCTTTGGTTCTTCCAAGTAAAATTTAAATCTATTTGGATTCACATTTATTTTACAGACAGAGAGAATATATGAGTCATAAATTGCCTTTGTCTGGCCTTATTGTGCCACTTGAAAACTTGGGAAGCTATTTGAATAGGAGCCACTGATGGCTCCTTTACAGCCTTATGTTCGCTCGTTGTAACACTGGTTGTAGATTTGTTGGGCCTACAGCCTAGGTTACTATAACTTTCTAAATTTTAGGCATAGGCACATAATTGTAAATGTAATGTAAATAATGGAAAGGGATAGATTTCGTTTACTTATTTTATTACGTTATTATATTTATTTTATCACGTTTTTAACGTAGGTTGTTATTTGACGTGGTGTTATACGTCATTAGTTGTTTTGGGCGCTATCAATGTTTTGGGCGCGATTGGAGGTCTCTGATAGATGTATTGTTGACCTTTACAGATTCAAAAATAAACTAAGCCCGAAAAGTCCTGTATTAAAGGAAGCATGCCTGTTAGAAAAGATTTCTAAGACTAACTACAAAAATTAGGTTGTGGAATGCATATCTAAGGATGCCTGCCCATTTTTCATACGTTTTTCAAATTTCATGTTTCGGAAGGGAAGCACTTGACAAAAAATAAAAAGTAAAATAAGTTGGCAGTTGATCCCCTTAATTAAGGGGGTTGTACGTCTGTCCTGCAATTGTTCGAAACCTTCCAAACTAACTAGAGAGGCGTGTGAGATTTTATTTGATATCTCTCTTCGATATATGAATAGCATAATTGCCAGACTAGCTTCAGGGACTCCCTATGGGAGTCTGATTAAAAATACATATTTTGTTGTAAAACTATACATGTATCAAAGCGGGTGTGTCATTGCGCCCCCGCTTAAGCCTAAAGCACAACTTAGAACTGAGCCATAGAGCTATCTCCGTCCGTAACGTTACGGACGGAGGTAGCATTGCTATAGCTTAATGGGGGAATTTAAATTCAAAATTTGAATTCCCAGCAAAACAAAAAACGTGTTTTACGGGCTTTATATAGTGTTGTTTTTTTTTATATTTCCAATCATTTTCTGAGGTCATTTCGGACATCTTAGCTTTTTATTTTGTTACCACGAGTCGATTTTTTTATATCAAAATGGCCACATTTGTTGGCCATAAATGATATTTTTGAATCAAAACATCTGCGGGGCTGATTTTTTGCACTCGGGAGTTTTCGATCATACTGATCGCGATTCTGATGTCAGATTCATAATCTACTCTCACGTGGCCTAATTTGACGCGGCGAAGACAGTGACGACAAAATATTATAAGCATAACCCAACATAATCACTACCCCATAATCACCACTCATAGACATTTATTTTGCTAGAACAACCCTTATAAGGGTTTTGTTTAGGCTTAATAGTGGTCATACTGATGCACGCACATGACGGGCCTAACCTTAGGCTTACTCTGAACCCTTATAATGGGGTTACAGAGGTGGTGATTATGACTGTTTCTTGGTTGATCCCGCCGCGATTGCCCATTGACATAAAAACTACCACACGCCGAATTTGGTATCGACGAGATCTCGAGATTCGAGCAATCTCGCGCAGTACGGTAATGACCAAAGTTGCTTATAAAGGCCTGGCAAACACGTACGCTGAATTTTTCTGCGCGATATCACAAATTTCTCGACATTTGGTGAGGGTAGTGCTTATGATATTACAGTTTGGTGGGGTGAGGGAATGTTTATGAGGGTAGATTTTATGAAAGGTCGTGCATATGATACCTCGTTGGCAGCGACGCGTTACTAGTGAAAGATAAAACAGGCAGTCAAGCCTATTACGAATTTCTTTATTTAAATGTGTATTATTATATTCGGCTTGCAAAAGTATATTATACGCTTTGCTATTTCAGACAAAATGTCAACTGTCAAGTGTCATCTGTGTCCAATTTCTCTGCCCAACTTTGACGAAATGGAGGTTCACATTTCGGCATTTCATTTCAATTACTATCCATACAAGTGTTTGTATTGCTGTCCCCGTGAATTGCGTTATTTTCCCACCGAGAAACAAATCATTCAGCATAGCAGAGTCGATCATCCGGGTGATATAAGTGTAAGTGTGTTTTCATTTATTGCTAAATTCTTTATAACTGTTTTTATCTAAAGTTCTTCTGATTGGGTTACGGAATTTATTCAAATTCGCGCCGTTTTACATCTGCGTTTTGTGTTATATTTCTCTTTCTTTGCATCATTTTCCCCTTCCTTTGTATCGTTCTGGGCAGTCGTTTCAAATGCAATCGCTTCGGGACAATAGCTTCCTTATGCACATTCGGCAAAATACTACGAAAAGAGCTTTATTTCGACCACAGTGAATTTGAAAGATTTTTGAATTGTTTAAAGTTTTTGACATTCTTGAACGAAACATATATCAGAAAATTAATTGCAATCTTATTTTAATTTTTTGCAAACTCATTTATTTTCAGTACATTGACATGTCGGATTATTGCCATATATGGTGCACTCATTACACGGTATTTCGCGCTCTAAAAATACAAGTACAAGCTGCCTTCGGCGAATGTATTATACGAAACTGTTACAACGAGAATACAAGCAACTTGAATAACATGGTAGGCACTTATTTTCCTGTAAATTATCTTTGACGCACCCATTTCATTGGCTAAGTTTGTACTACAAATGATTAGTTTGTTACAGCAGCGAAATTCCAAACAATTACTTTAGTAGTTAGCTGCGATGGTTTTATTATGTTTGGTATAAAGAGGTATCTTTGTATCACCAGAGGGTAACGCTGATGATAGTAATACGTGCCCCCCCCAAAAAAAAATGGGAAAATTTGAAAAAATGAGTGTAAAACAGTGCAAATTTGGGCAAAAATTTGGTCCGGTACCCCCCCCCCCCCCCAAATCCAAAAGTCGGGGGTCCCTCCACGCCAGGGCTGGGAGATCGGATCGGAAATATCGGGTTTTTTTGAGGATCGGATCGGTTTTTTGGCCTTTTTGAACCGATCCAAACACCC
>JAKKPZ010000480.1:0-31939 GCA_022814885.1 Ditylenchus destructor | reverse complement strand
TTTGAGTGTGTTTCATTTGAGCTATCGTAATTCAATATTTTACTTATAATTGAAAAAGAAGTTATTGACAGTCTAACAGAGAAATGAATGGGCTATCCAACGGTATATAACACTCAAGAAAAGCTTTGCTCTGGATGAATAAAAATTGGCTTACAAAAACCGAAAAGACTTTCCCGCCAAACCAATATGTCAGAGCATTTTCACACCTGAATTGTGCTATAGCCCGATTTAAACTTTAATAATTTATTAATGTATATAGATATTCCAAATATTGAAGCAAAGAAAATGCGCAGATCCGCTCGACTGGCTGGAGAGCAGACAAATCTGGAAAATGAAGCTCAGTGGGAACCTAAATCAAAGAAAAGCCGATCGGACGATAAGTGGGTTTTTTAAATCAAAAGTTAGACTTGTTAAATTGTTAGTAAGCATTTTGGATTTACGGTTTTGTCAGCTTTTAAGCGTATTTTGAATTGACCTGAAATTTAGCCAGGTGGACTCAGTTTTTTTGCTAAGCACAAAAAGTATTTTTTAATGGGAGAAATGCAGGTATGCCTGAGTATGTATGAGAAATACCGTATCGGGCCCGGAATAGGCCGATACCAGAGGCGAGTCAGGGAGGGAGGACGGTTATTCGATTACTATTTAACCAATTATTTTGCAATTTTTGACAGGTTTCGATCTCAGGATCTATCCGTCAGATTTTTATGATTTATAGCTCTTTCGTTTATGTTTTACTTTTTATATTTCAGAATTGCAAATATCGCTGCAATGGATAACGGAACGATGGTGGAGGCGTTTAAATTTTTGAACTATTACCAGCTGGCAACAAGCAGTCTTGTTACGAAGAGATTTCGGGATCTGATTCGCACTCACAGACATAAATTGGCACTTCTTCACATCTACATTTTCATGGTGAGAATTTCATTTGGTTCTATATTCGTGAAGCTAATCTAAACATGAGACCACCTAAAATTTAAAGAAGCAACTAGATAGCCTGAGATGTAATGAGAAAATAGGTTCTAAAGTACATATCCTTACAGTAAGTTAGAGCAATACTTCCTGACTCGGTCACGTGACCGAGTCAGGAAGTTTTGTCACTCTGTCCCCCTTTTTTGAGGGGCCAGACTAGGGCTGTGCAATGCTAACCTTTGCTAACCGCTCCAATGCTAACCTTTTAAATAGAAGGGAGGTTAGCATGCTAACCCAGAAGGTTAGCATGCTAACCCAAGCCGGTTTAATTCAGAGGAACCCATATTGTTTGTGCAATAACTAGAAATAGTCACTACGAAATAGTGTTTATCTCTAACCGTCTGCCGTCCCTGAGCCCTATTCCCCTGCACCTAGGGCTGTGCAATGCTAACCTTTTCTAACCTTTGCTAACCGCCCCAATCCTAACCTTTGAAATAGAAGGGAGGTTAGCATGCTAACCCATTCCGGATTAATTCAGAGAAAAGTCGGTTATTTCCCACTATCTAATCGTGTCTCTCTTTCTCTAGCACCTAACTCAGAATGCGGCCAATAAAGAGCTAGTGTGCGGTGCCCCAATAAAACGCTCTCTTTGTCTCACGTCTCTTGTGTCTCCTCTTCGTTTCTGGTTATTGCACAAACAATGTGGGTTAGCAAAGGTTAGGAAAGGTTAGCATTGCACAGCCCAAGGCCAGACTCAATTTTTGTCACTCTGTCCCTCCTTTTTGAGGGGATAGACCCAATTTTTGTCACTCTGTCCCCCTTTTTGAGGGGCCAGACTCAATTTTTGTCACTCATAGCCAAATTTGATGCATTGTCGATAGAGCAAAAATTTTATAGGAATGCAGAGCAGATAGAAGAATATAAAAGACGTTGGAAAAAAGAGCGTGATAAGAGAACGAGACAACATTGGGAACTGTGGGAAAAAGAACAAGCGCTCATTGTAGCGGAGAGAGAAGAGACAATTAGAAAAAATAGGCAAGCAATGGAAGATGAACCCCTTCCGGATGAGGGTTCCAATACACAGAATTTTTTACAAAACAAGGAGCCACGTGATTTAACAGAAGAAGAAGATTTAGAGTGGCTGGAACAAGAAATATCCTTAAATGCTAAATTTTTCCTCCAAAAGAAATAAATAAGCGATTATACATAAATAAAAAGGTTAGCGGTTGAAATCCCCCGGGTGAGCCAAAAAACCCTAAAATGCCTGTCTATTGAGGAACGTTCACGTCGTGACAGGTGTTACCACCAATACCTCAAAAAAAATATATCACTTTATATTGAACGAATATATACTTACAATGAATTTACGCTTAGGAACAACCCAATCTGACCGCTGATGGCGGTGGGCATACTGATACAGACGAGGGCATACTGATGGCGGTGCGCGAAGCGCCGCTGATGCACGCTAACCGCTTCCTAGCGAAGTGAGGGCCGCGAAGCGGCCCTCACTTCGCTAGTCCCTAAATACTAAGCGGCGTCGTGCGTGTGTAGTGACGCTCAAATGTCATCAATCATCCAGAAATATCCAGCATTCAGATCGGGGCGTGTGATAGCTAATCGATTCCCCTGAATGAAAAAAGATACTTTTTGGCCAAAAAATCGGGTTTTTTGATGCAAGGTGTCTACGGGTCTGATTTTTGGTACCCGGGGGTTTTCGGGTACGCTGATCACGAATCTGAGGTCAGATTCGATATTTGTTCTCACGAGGTCGGAACTTTCCCGGGCGGGATGTTACTAACGGGCGGGATGTTGCTTGGTACAACTTCTACTCCCGAACAACCCAAGTCTGACCGCTGATGGCGGTGCGCGAAGCGATGAAGAACCCAATCTCCCGCTGTGCACACTCCCGCTTCCTAGATGAGAGGGTGCGCGAAGCGCCCCATATACTAGCAACCGGCGCCCGCCGGCGCCGGTTGCGTCTACATTTTCGATTTTCAAAGCAGATGAAACTCTCTTTATTATTTCAAACGGAAAATTGTTTTTAAATTTGTTTTTTCGTTGTGATGGCTCGAGGGGCTCCGGGCCGCCCAGTGGCCCCCGTCGCCCCTCTCGCAACGTAAAGTTGCGATGTCACAAATTTATATCTTTAAAAAACATTTTCGAAGTTTTCATCTTATTCTATTAGTAGAGTATAGGAAACAAAATTTTACTTGTATCCAGTAAAGGAAACAAAATTTTACTTGTATCCAGTAAAGGAAACAAAACTTTACTTGTATCCAGTAAAAGAAACAAAACTTTACTTGTTTCCAATAAAAGTAGTAAAAAGTTTACTTGTATCCAGTGAAATTGGTAAAAAGTTTACTTTTTACTACTTTTACTTACTTTTTAAACATAAACAGAAGCGAATGTCTACGTAAAATGTATGAATGTGAAAGCAAAAACATTTTCCTCCCAAGACAATTTTCGTTTAAATGGTTTTACAGTCTTCAGACAAAGAAAAAAGCATAAGTTTTACACTGGCAAAGTTGAAAGAATAAAACTTCTATAACATTCCAAAACGATCTCGCACAATTTTTAGAACAAATTTCTTCAAGTCTTTACAAAACTAATCTGAAATTTACATTCACAGCAACATTTTACATATAGAAGACATATGGCACATTTTATTCACAATTTTTGAACAACCTTGAAAATATATATTAAAACAAGAAAAACCCGCCGATTCGAGGCGGTAATCCGCCGAGAATCGGCGGGTTTTTCTTGTTTTTTTTTCGCGGTTAGCGTGCATCCGCGGCGCTTCGCCATCAGTATGCAATTTTATATTTCGCGGTTTTTATTTCGAGTGTTTTTCAAAGACATATAACTTTCGAGGGTTTCGCTGTCTACAGCTCATCAGTGCAAAATCAAAGGAATTGTACATTTCATATTGCGAATTTTGGCACTTTCTCTAGTCGACTTTTCGAGACCTACAAAATGAGCTATAAATTAGCCCTGTATCGAATGAACTCGGATTGTTATGACCATTTCCAGAAAAACCTGGAAAAAGACACTTTTTGGCAAAAAAGCCACTTTTTGAGATCGCCCCAAAAAAGGGGAGCATTTTCCCAGGGGAGAATTTTGAGCTATCATGCGTCAGAAACGGAGGGGAACATAAAAAATTTCCTTTGTAGCCCAAAAAAGTGGTCAAAATGGCACATTTTTGGCCAAAAAAGCCACTTTTTGTGAAATGCGCAAACTTTTTTTTGCAGATTCGTTCTTAGAATTCTCTGGGGAGCATTTGAGCTATCGTGCGTCCCTGTATCGAGGGAACTCGAAAAGTTTTCTAGAAGCTTCGAGAAAAAATCTATTGTTTAGATTTCATCCTCTCATCTCGTAGAACATATTTAAAAAAGAACTATTAGGTTGTTCACTAAGTTTTCAGACTGGGCACAGGGTTTTTTACCGGAAAATCGAGGGTCCGGAAATTTTGCCGATTTCACCTATATAGGGGTTTTCTGATGCGGGGAATCCGAATTTGAGGTCAGATTTTAGGTGGTCCGCCACGAAAATTGAGAAAACCGCTATTATCTTCAAAAAATGGC
Organism: Ditylenchus destructor; assembly: GCA_022814885.1. Taxonomy (NCBI): domain Eukaryota; kingdom Metazoa; phylum Nematoda; class Chromadorea; order Rhabditida; family Anguinidae; genus Ditylenchus; species Ditylenchus destructor. The sequence goes on along the minus strand of JAKKPZ010000480.1, from coordinate 27,449 downwards.
CATTTTTGGTCAAAAATGGTCATTTTTTGCGCGATGCGAAAAAACCAATTGCAGATTCGGAATCAGCGCATCGAAATACCCCTAAAAACTTGTTTTCCGAAAAATTTGAATTTTTTTGACCATAGGAGGGAACCACATGGTTTATTTGAAAATATGAAAATTTTTTCTGCAAAACGTGTTTTTAGGGGTATTTTGATGCGCGGATTCCGAATCTGCAATTGATTTTTTCGTATCGCGCAAAAAATGACCATTTTTTTGAAGAAAATAGCGGTTTTCTCAATTTTCGTGGCGGGACCACCTAAAATCTGACCTCAAATTCGGATTCCCCGCATCGAAAAACCCCTATATAGGTGAAATCGGCAAAATTTCCGGACCCTCGATTTTCCGGTAAAAACCCTGTGCCCAGTCTGAAAACTTAGTGAACAACCTAATAGTTCTTTTTTAAATATGTTCTACGAGATGAGAGGATGAAATCTAAACAATAGATTTTTTCTCGAAGCTTCTAGAAGCATTTTTGTATTAAAAATGGCTATATCTCGAGATCACAACCTCATACATCACCAGTGGTGATGTATGAAATTTTTTTATTATTTTGTAAGGTGGTGATTCACCACCTTACAAAATAATAAAAATTTTCACTCTCTCTAAACAATTTCATCATACATTTCATTGTTTTCTCTAATACTAAATGCTGGACTTTAATTCTTTCAACCAAATACTCTTCAAAATCCAAATGTCCTGTCACGAAATAAAGCTCTTTCAAATTCCTGCTCCATACTTCCAAAATTTATTGTAGTGATACACTCTCTTATACAAAACGTTCAATTGGGTTCTCTCTGAGGATGCCTAAACCTTTTTGGACAATCTTTTGCAGTAAAATTTCATTGTCAGAGATTATAGGCGAAACAATGAATTCACATTTTCACTCAATTTTTCAATATACTTTGTTCACATTATTTACTGTCATGCCTGCCCATCTAACTTCGGTTATGTTGGGGTGGCTTAACTTGTTCCCTTCGGGGATCAAGCCGTGGCTTTACCTTGGTGTCGATTACCTCCGGTATATCAATCCTTGGTTTAGTCCGCGTTACCATATAAACTTGTCACGCCGTCCTAGACGGATCAAATTGTCATTCCTCCTTAACCGGATGGATTGATAATTTTCACTAACTTTATCCACCAAAATATCTATAACACATATACTATTAGTGAACAACCTCATACATCACCACCTTACAAAATAAAAAAGTTTTACCGTTGCAGACACAAAAACGTCTGCAACGCTCTAGAACATTCTAGAAGCAATATTTCGAAATAAAAAATAGCTGGTACATAACTCGATGAGACAAACATTTAAAAAAATTTAGCTCCCAACAATTTATGGATCGCGAGGTACAGAACTCGTACACAAAATTGGAAGAATACTAGTAATACGATAGGTTTTAAATCCGATATCTGAATAAGGGATTTTGGAAAATTGGAAACGTAATAATAAAATTTAGAATAGTTATGTCGCAAATCAACAACCATCTATCATCAAAATGTTCGATAAAGAGGTCACTACCGAGGAATACAACGAATGGATCGCTCGTAACGGATACTCGAAAAAGGTTCCAGTTGAAGGTCAAATTGCCGGGAACGAAAGCACAGAAAATGGTCGTGTAATTTATACGCTTTGGGCTAATATTTATCAAAGTATGATAATTTTTATATACCGTAAAACCTGTAATTTAACCCCCGGGGCAGAATTATTCAATCGACCTCTAGGGGGGGCAAAATTAGAGGGGGGGCAAAAATAGAGGGTCAAAAAATCCGTACAAAATGTACGGAAATTAGAGGGGGGTATAATTATTCAATCGACCTCCAGAGGGGGGCAGAATTAGAGGGGGTAAAATAAGAGGGGGGTTAAATTACAGGTTTTACGGTATATCAGTGATTTATATATATATCAGTGACGGGCCCTGCTAGGCGGCTCAACTTATAACAAATGCAAGCGCGTATGTATTTGTATATGCAAGCATGTATTCGTCATGCAAGCAACATGAGAAATGACATTTTTGGGATTTTTTAAAGTTCGGGGCTTTTGGGTCCCGACACAAAAATTAAGCTCGAGAGCCACTACCTCCCTTAGCTAAAACCCGTAAAAAGTTCAAAAAACCCCGAATTTTGAAAAATCTATTTTGAAACATTTTTTAGAATTTTAACTTCGAATACCGGGTTCTCACGATGGTTACCGCCCAGTTGGGGGAGATAGTTGGGGGGGGGGGGACATCCACTTAGGGGGATAGTTGGGGGGGGGGGGAATCGATGTCCCCCCAAGTGGATGTCCCCCTTAGCTTAGGCTTAAGAGGGACTTAGTCTTAGGCATAAGCTCCCGAACAATCCTTACAAGGCGCCAAACAAGGATTTAGGCTTGGGGCCCGAACAATATGGGGCCTAAGGGACTTAATCTTAGGCTTAAGCTCCCGAACAACCCTTACAATCAGAGCCACTACCTCCCTTAGCTAAAACCCGCAAAAAGTTCAAAAAACCCCGAATCTTAAAAAATCTATTTTGAAAAATCAAGAAGGGAAACCCGCGGCTCCGCCCCAAATCCAGGATTTTCCGGATTTCCGGAAGTCATAAATCCCGGTAGTCTCAAATGTTCCCAGCGAGACCGGTACCAAGCGTCTTGTCTCGCCTAGAGGAACCGATTGAGGTATCACACGCCTTGACCCAAGCCCCGACGCGAAATTTTCCTTGCTTGTGTTTGTGCTTGTGCTTGTGTAATCGCAATCGTGCCGCGGGTAGGCCTATGGAATATTGATGCTAACTCGTTAATATTGCCGCAATTGTTACCACAATCTCACTAACCCCCCTCTCCAAATACTGAAACAATCATGTGTTCTCAATTTTCGTGGCGGGACGACCCCAATTCTGACATTGATACCCCCTAAAATCATGGGTTTTAGGGGGTACTCGCGAGTTTGGGGTCCGGGAGTGTCGAAAAACGGGAGATGTGCGCCTTAAAGTCGAAAATTTCAATAAAGGCATGAAAGTTAATGCGTCGCCAATTGCAGATCAAATGCGGACCGGCGCGAATTTGAATGCTAATTTGCGATAACATTTCTTTTCTAAAGCATTTTTAAGATTTTTAAGCAATTTAAGGATTCTAAAGCATATAGCTCAACAAATTTTATTACGAAATTATTACAAACATAAAGATAACATAAAATTAAACAAAATATTAAAAATTCCTTTCTAAAGCAAAAATATCGTTCAACTTTCCGCCTAAATTTACTGTAGCGCCAAAGCGTTGTGAGAGTCAACCCATAATTTTCATGCCCTTATTGAAATTTTCGCCTTTAGAGGGACTCGATATATATATTAGGCTTAAGTTTGCCAAAGTATTAATCTTTTATCGAATAATATTGGTTTCTTACTTCAAGCATCCTTTCTAATTTTAGATCCAAATAATCGTCAGGACATCGCCACGACTGTATTCGAAGCATATGTAGAACTTAAGGATGAGACTTGGCCTTTGTTTCAACATTTAATCCGACTCCTCATGGATCCATTGATCTACATTCGATCTCTGTCATTGTTCCCTCAAATGGAGGTCTTAAATTTGTTGACTGAAGCAATGAACCCAGATCGTGACCGATTGCAATGTAAGCAGCTGAAAATTCATTTCAACGACGATTCTCGGAAATTCGTTGCTTGGATAAAGGATTACGTACGCTGTGATGAATTTGAAATTTACGGCAATAAGGAGTGGAATTACGATGAAGAGCTGCTTAATTTGTTTCTGACCGGAGCGCCTTGTACAACCGCGATTAACGTCATAACTTATGATCTTTTAAACGTCATCGTCGATTTAGTGCAGGTAAATAATTTTTTAACATAATTAATGCTTGTCTTTCCCATTCCATCCTGACTACTATTCGAGATAGAGATAATAAACGCCTTTTCCGAAACTGATACCGAAATTTCGATTTCCTACGAAAGTTTCGGTTCCGACCGAAAGTTTTTCAATATGCCCAAAAATGGTCCAAATTGACCAAGAAACGTTAAAAAGGTGTATTTTTTGCTGTTTTTAGCTAGAATATCATGTATTTTATTGAAATACACCAAAGCTATATTTTTTAATCATTTCTCTTTGTACCGTAAACTCTCCAATTGACCCCCACTCTAATTTTACACCCTAAAAGGGCAATTTTTTAAATGCCCAATAATTCGAATTTTTGACACAAATTTTCTGCCAAAAATTAGAATTTTGAAAATTTCAGGTTTAAAATTTAGTGGGGTATAATTAATTTAAGAAAATTTTGAAAAAATTGACAAAAATAGGTAAATAGCAAAAAAATTCCAACTGTTGGCAGAAAATTTAAATTGGTGCATATATTTGGACTATTGGGCATTTAAAAAAATTTGCCCTTTTAGGGTGTGAAATTAGAGGCGGGGTAATTTTGAGAGTTTACGGTAATTTTAATTTTTTAATAGATTTTACGTCAAATAGAAAGACTTTTCCTGTTAGACAAATTTGGCATACTCTTGCTTTTCTGTTATAAAATCGTGTCGGGACGTTGTAAAATTGATATTTTGAAACAGAAAACTCGCAAAAATTGATATTTTGAACAACTAACAATTACAAACCTCTGCGAATCACATGAATGAATCGTTGTTCGATTTTATACAATAGTAGTAAAGAATAGAAGTAAAGAATAAAATAGCGCCGGAGGCGAAATTTTTTGAAAAATTTGAACACTCGTCGAAAATTTGTCATAATTTACACCGGCCCGCCTGTTTGTGGCAACTTTTGAGTGAGAAATTATTTCAAAGCAAGTGTGCTTTATTTCCACAAAATGTTATATCAGTGTAAAAAATGTCGAAAAAGCCGTTTTTGAAGTTAGTTTTGGCAAATAGAGTCATAAAACAAGTCGAAACTGCCGAAAACAGGAAATTTTGAATTTTTTACATTTGAAAATGCGCCGAATTTTTTAAAAATTTCATTTCGCTCATTTTATATAAATGCACTACTTAAGCCGGTTTTTTGCGCTAAATCCGATTTGCATAAAGCCACTACAACATAAAAAATTTGATGATTTTTAACAATGATTTTTTTTGGAAAAGCGAAAAATTCCGAACTTTGAGAAAAATTGCGAAAATTTAAAAATATTAAAAGGCAAGTTATATACCGCTGGAAAGGCAAGACAATGAGCATTCCAACGATATGTGATTCGGCGGGGTATGACATAAAATCAGTAGAAAAATCCGGGGTTGAAATACGCGACCCCAAATTTTTGACCACCTTTACTTCGACAATGTAGAAATATTTAAATAGTACTTTTTTGCAAACTTTTTTCGAATTATTACTCCTCACAAAATGGCTCATTATTTCCACCCTTTGTAACGCATGGCCATCCGGGTGTTAAAAGTTTCTTTTATTTTTTAAATTTCCCTAATGTCACATTTTCAGGCTATCTTCCTCTTACATTTTTCAATTTTCTTAGAATTTCATATACGTTTGAAAATTTCCTTTGGGGGATCAAGGCAATTTTTTGACTAAAACTTTCCTTTTCAAAATTCTAGCCAAAATTGGGCTAGTAGTTTTTCATGCAGAGATACCAAAATAAGGTGCCAAAATAGAGTGTAAAATCTAATATTGTCTAAAAATTAGTCTATAATATAGCTTAAAATGTCTAGATTTTGTCTATAGCGCTAGTAAAGGGTGATCAAATGAAATCCGCAGTGATTTAAATTGCCGCTCGGCCGGGGGTGGTCGCAGTCGAGCGAGGGCCGCAGGCCCGAGGTAAGGGGCGCGGAAGATTCTACCCACGTAGCGACTAGAATCTTCCGCGCCGTTATTATGTTTGACATAAGATAAAGAGGAATATAGACTCCCGACAGCTAGCCGAGCTCTGCTCGGCTAGTTGCGTTATAAGAATAATAGAAAAATAATTCGTATTTTCAGAATACGAATACCAAAATTGGATGAAAATTAGTTGGAGGGGGCGCGGCGTAGGCCGCGCGGCGCTCCACTTGTATATTATTATGGTTGACATAAGATAACAGTACAATATAATACAACAACACTTTTACATTTTTTTATATTTTAGATATTTATGGGTCTCAAAAACCGTGAAGAATACCAATTAATTGAGTCAATTCGTGGTAAATTCAACGATCAAGGAGCATTAGAAGAGTTCAAGCGTAATTTGGGCGAATTTATTGCAGAAGAAGGGCAATATGAAGAGGGCCGCGGTATAATGCAAGTCGTTGGATTCATCAATAATGATATCGACAAGAAATTGACGGTTAATGTTAGAAATGTTTCTTTACGATTTTTATCTTTTTCAGTTAAGATTTCAAATTTGTAATGTGTACCATTCTTTATATTTGGGATATAATCCCGAGAAGGAAAGAAAAGGAACGCACTCCGTTTTCAAGCAAAATCGCTAATCAAATTATGAAAACATATTCTGCGAAAAATAATGGTATCGTAAGAAATCGAGAAACCCATTACCGGAAAGTTACCGTTTTTGCTTGAAATCAGAACGAGTTTCCATTTGTCGGTGCTGGGAATATCTAATTTCATTTACGGTCCATATTTATCCAATCCATATTATTCGTATATATTTATCCAATCCAATATTTATCCAATTCTATATTATTTGTTGAATAAGTTGAGTTCAGATCAATTTAAAATTTTGCATTTACTTTTCTCCAACGTTTCACACATTTCCCCGCACAATTTCCAGGCATAATAACCTCATATACTACCGCCTTACAATTCCGCGTTGAACACAATAAAGGGCAAATATTTATTTTGACTATTCCCCACTTGGCGCAAAGGGTAGAGACGCAGAAGAATTTTACGTGCAATCAAGCCTATATAGCCTAAGGCTAAAGTATGCCCTTATAAGAGTTGTTTAGCCTAAAACCTATCTAATTCTCTGATGTAGCAGCTTCATCATTAAAACGGCGCCAAGTGGGTTTCACTCATTTATTTTGTGGCGAAAATTCCTTTATTGGCAAATTTTGATTATGGCTACAGTCATACCTCGATATACCGCACACATCGGGAATGGCGATTTTGTGCGGTATATCGAAAGTGCGGTTTATCAGAAGTGCGGTATATCGAGGGAATTTTGTATGGAAAAAATCCTTCCATTGCAAAGTTGTGCGGATTAACGAAATTTCCTATATTTTTGTCATTTTTTCAAAATAAAAAATAAAATTTGAATTCCCGCCCAAAACATTTTGAATTTTTTTACTAAATTTTGACCGATTTTTGCAAAATTTTTACCTAATATGGCAAAAATTCAAATTTGCGCCAAAAACAGAAGCATTTTTCTTTGTGCGGATAAACGAAAAATTTTACATAGAAAATTTCACTTTGGTTCCGCAAAAATCTGTGCGGAATATCGAGTTTAACCGCACAAAATGCGGTATATCGAGAGAATTTTGTATGAAAAAAATCCGTTCCAGCCAGATTTGTGCGGATGATCGAAAGTGCGGCTTATCGTGTGTGCGGTATATCGAGGTATGACTGTAATAAAAATTAGTTTCGGAAAATTGGCTTATATAAGCCATTTCTCATGCGAAGGACGGAGAATCACAAGGCTAGCTTACTGGGGGGTTAAGGACTATAAAGAATGCCCCTTCCTAAAATTTTGGACAAATACTTGACATTAAGGACTATAAAGAATGCCCCTTCCTAAAATTTTGGACAAATACTTGACATTAAGGACTATAAAGAATGCCCCTTCCTAAAATTTTGGACAAATACTTGACATGACAGATAAGATATCCCAGGTGACGGCATATCCCAGGTGACATCGGACAGCTTTAACTTACTATAAGGATGACAGATAAGATATCCCAGGTGACATCGGACAGCTTTAACTTACTATAAGGATAACTTACTATAAGGATGACAGATAAGATATCCCAGGTGACGGCATATCCATATATATTTATGACCAACATAGCGAAAAACGCTCCAAAATGGAAATGAAATCTGATGAAAAAATCTCCTCACAAATCTGATCAAACTTTTGTTTGATCAGAATCACCCATCAGATTTTTCATCACACATCAGATATTTCGCTATTGTAAACACCCGATGAAAATTCATCAGAATTTTCACTATTGTAAACGGGTGATGTGTGATGAAATTTCATCACACATCAGATATTTCGTAATTGTAAGGTCAGCATTAAACAATTTCATGACGATAACAATTTCAACGACGGTATGCTAATTTTTGTCTTTTTGACGCTAAAGTGAAATGTTCTGAGGCATGTTACAGTCATACCTCGATATACCGCACACACGATAAGCCGCACTTTCGATTTACCGCACAAATCTGGCTGGAACGGATTTTTTCCATACAAAATTATCTCGATATACCGCATTTTGTGCGGTTAAACTCGATATTCCGCACAGATTTTTCAGAAACCAAAGTGAAATTTTCCACGTAAAAGTTTTCGATTATCCGCACAAAGAAAAATGGTTCTCTTTTTGGCGCAAATTTGAATTTTTACACAAAATTTTCCTGTTTTTGTTCAATTTTTCGAAAATTTTGCAAAAATTTTTGCAAAAATCGGCCAAAATTCAGTAAAAAAATTCAAAATGTTTTGGGCGGGAATTCAAATTTTATTTTTTATTTTGAAAAATGACAAAAAATATAGGAAATTTCGTTTATCCGCACAACTTTGCAATGGAAGGATTTTTTCCATACAAAATTCCCTCGATATACCGCACTTCTGATAAACCGCACTTTCGATATACCGCACAAAATCGCCAGTCCCGATGTGTGCGGTATATCGAGGTATGACTGTATATACCAATTAAAAGCAGAGTATCTAAGCTTTGATTTGATGTATAACGTTCTTACATTTGAATTGGCGCTAAAAAAGCAAGACTAAACATAGCATCTTTACCAAATCACTTATTTTGACGCACTAAATTTATAGTGACATAGTTTAGGAAGATGCTCAATCTAATCGTGATCCGGTCTCTAAAACACTCCAAGGCAAACAGTTGGTCTTTGCCAAAGCATACTTTGCTCATCGAAAAGATCTCGAAATTAATGCTTCTAAGAATGTGCAAATTTGTTGAAACAAATTTGTTCTTAATTTGATCAAGTGTCTCAATGAACGTTTCACGCATGCTTGTCAATAAACAACATATTGGTAGTTGTGTACACATTGACAATTGACAGTTATTTTAGGAGAGAAAACTTTGCACCAAAGACGGCACTGAAAAGACTATTGGGTATTTTCATAAGTTCTGAACCCTCTTCAAACCGTTCACTTGTGTAAAAAAATAGATTTCGCCGGACAGAATTAAACCACTCCCGGGGTAGTAATTACGGGAATACGGTATGAATGTACGCTTTGTATAATCTTTAATTGCAGTATGTATACGTATGTATATGTGTATTCTATCACGAATAGTGGTATGAAAGCCGTCTTCGTTTTCGTTGTTAACATTTTTGGATGGTTAGGCCTTTCCTTTGTCATTCTTCTTGAAATCCCAGTCGGTTATGTTCATACGGCATATAGGACATTCTGCTTTGATAAAAAGCCAAGGTTTTACGCACTCGTGATGAAAGAAGTGACCGCATGGTAATTCTGTCAGCGCTTCTTTTTCCTTGAATTCTTCAAGACAGATGGCACATTTATCTAAAGCCGAAGTCATTTTAACACAAAATTTGAGCACTTTTTCACACTGACGTTTATTCCTTTGTAGTAAACTTTAATGGATAATTTATGGCCTTATGAGCCATTGAAGGCCTTTGAAGGAGTTTTTTAGAGACAATCCGCTTGGGACTATCATTTATTTGAAATTTTATAAAAAATTGAATAGGTAGGTTTACGTATTAACGATAATGTTTGGTCTTATATCCTCTATGTGGGCAGAATCAAGCATACGTTGGAGTGCTACCAGAGAAAGAAAGAGATGAAGCGAGGCAGTGGGCAATATCCCACTGCCTTGCTTCTAGTCCCAAGGGGATTTGTCTTTAAAAAACTCCTTCAAACGCCTTCAATGGCTCATAAGGCCGTTGAAGTTTTCTGCAATCATGGTTGTCACACAATAAAATGCCTTTCACCATGTTTATGAGAAATTTGAATAACCTCTGCTTTTTTGAAAAAACTTTTGGGTAAAAATCTCGGATAAAGCTGAGCCCCGATAACGCTGGTTTTGTCCAGCCCCGAAATCCGCGTTATCGGGGTGTGATTGACTCGATTGTAGTTTAAATTTATGCACATTTCAAAAAATGCTCACCACTTATCTTGTTGAGCTGTTCTTGAGTAGCTGCGATCTTTGGCAGACTTTCCAGTTTTTCTGCGGGCAATCCATTTATGGGAGGCTCAGTATTATTCAACAAGTCTTGTTGGACAATCCAATGTGACCTAACAGTGAAAACAACACCGATTGCATTCTCGAAGTTGACGGGACTGGTCGTATCGTTTTCGTCATTTTCAGTTATCACCAAATTTTCTATACCAATCATTTCAATGCGCACCTCAATTAGTGTCGTAGTTCTATAGTCGCTTGCAAAGCTTAAATAACTTTGCATTTTTTGCCAAATACTGCGCTTGGTCATGTTTTCCGTGAAACGGAAAACTCCCACGTAGTAGCCTTTTTCGTCTCCTAGACTTATCCAAAGCGGTACAATGTGTTTGACACCTGAAAAATATGCCCGTTATCTATAGGAATATGCATTATTTTCTGCCTGCGTCTGTATCTTTTTGCTCGCTCTATGCAATGCAAAGGGCAGAGAGGCAGTGAATCCTGCATCACGAAAGGAATAGAGAAAAGGGCACAGTTGGCGCAGAGATAAAATGGCGTAGATAAGAGTTCCGCGTAGGCAAATGGCGATTTGAATTTGCGCCAAAACATAATTGCATGCCAAAGGGGTTAAAAGGGGCCGCTGAAAATTTTTAATGAGGGGGATTACTCGGCAGGGGTATCCTCTAGAGATTGGTAAAAAAATTGGAGTGGGGCCTTATTAGAGTAAAAATTTTCACAGTCAACACTATTCCCTATTAGAGGAGGCTCCGTTCAGCATCAGAAAAAGAGCCTCCTCTAATAGGGAAAAGTGTTGACTGTGAAAATTTTTACTCTAATAAGGCCCCACTCAAATTTTTTTACCAATCTCTAGAGGAGACCCTGTCGAGTAATCCCCCTCATTAAAAATTTTCAGCGGCCCCTTTTAACCCCTTTGGCATGCAATTATGTTTTGGCGCAAATTCAAATCGCCATTTGCCTACGCGGAACTCTTATCTACGCCATTTTATTGAATGCCCATAATACTTTTCGACCACGTTTTCGAGGTACAGTCGGCGCTCGATATAACGTCACGCTGGGGACCGGCTCAAAGTGACGTTATATCGAGGGTGACGTTATATCGAGGGTAAATTTTTCCAAAGGAAAAAATCGCCCAAAAATGTTTTTTTTTTTTTTTTTTTTTTTTTTTTTTTTTTTTTTTTTTTTTTTTTTTTTTTTTTTTTTTTTTTTTTTTTTTTTTTTTTTTTTTTTTTTTTTTTTTTTTTTTTTTTTTTTTATTTTTATTTTATTTTTCTTTTATTTTTCTTTTTTTTTTCTTTTTTTTTCTTTTTTTTTATTCCCTTTTTTTTTTTTTTTTTTCGAGGTACTTTGGTACCGAATGATCGTCCGGTCGGTCGCATCACTTTTCTGTCTGAATCTCCTATGCTTAGTAGGCTCTAATTTACGTGCGTCTGTATCTTTTTGCACGCTCTCTTGCATGCAGAGAACCACGCACCACGAAAAGAAGTGAGAAAAGAGCCCAGTTCAGTGGCGCAACCAAGATTTTTTTGCTATTTTTTGTACTCTACCAATATTAGCCCGGTTTTCAATATTTGGACCAAAACCAAAAATATCCCAAGTTTCAAAAAAATATCTTATTAAAAAATTGCACTGGAGGTGCAAGTTTGAAAAAAAAATAATTGAAAAATAAGAACCCTGCTCCACGAAAAGAAGTTAGAAAAGAGCCCAGTTGGAATAAAAAGATTGAAGGTACGTAAAACTTTTCAACCACGTTCACGATCGTTCAAACCACGTTCAATCAAGATATTTTTGAGGTTTTTGGTACCAACCACATTGAGCGCGCTGGCAAAAATTTTAGTTAAATTTCAGAAAAATTGCGGCTGCTATTTTTCTACAGGAATATTTCCACAATTTTCAATATTTGAACCAAAAACCCAAATATACTTTTCAGCCTAACTTCCTCTTAGACTTTTAATTTTTCTTGGAATTTCATGTGTTTGAGAATTTGCTTTGGGGACCAAGGGAAATTTTTTTACTAAAACTTTATTTTTCCAAATTCTAGCCAAAATTGGGATAAGCACCCAGTTTTTCATGCAGAATTGTCCGTAATGTGGCTTGGTTATCTAGGCAATTAAAATCTTGCATGGTTATCTATAAAATAGGGTGCCAAAATAGGGTACAATGTATCAAAATGGGTACCAAAATAGAGCATAAAAATTAGCTATAAAATGGAAAATTGTCTACAAATTAGTCTAAAAATGTAGGCTAGTCTATAAAGTACTAATGAATGTCTAAAAGTTTGGCCATCTATAATGCTGCAAAAGACATCAGAGATATCCAAAATGCGGTATTAAAACAGAGTAAAAATTGGATAGGGTGCCAAAATGGGGTATCAAAATAGGGTACCAAAATAGGGCGTAAAATCTAAAATTGTCTAAATTTTGACTATAATACTAGTGTATGTCTAAAAGTAGCTAAACAGCTAAAAATTGCACTTTTTAGCCGATTTTTGGCCAAACACACCCCTCCCCCGTTAACGCATCACCCCGTTAACGCACTTTTGGGCTGCAAGTTTGATTGCGTTAAGAAATTTCTTGAATTATAAAAAATCTATTTTGTACTTTTTTAATCAATCTTTTACCTGATTCTGATCCAGGTTGCGACATATGTTCCAAATCAACGTAAATGCCTCCGTTTTCAGTCTTGAGTTGTTTACTCTGCTTACTCTCTTTCAATAGTTCCTTTGTTATCACTTTCCCATTTCGATCACAGGTCTTCACGCGAATTTTATGGACATTATGCCATACAGACAAATCGGCGGACCACTCACTTATGGTTCGTCCCATACTCCGATTTCCCTCATACCAAATATCCTTTGAAGTTTGGATTGGTGTAGAATATCTGATGAAGTCGAGTAGTATAGTCTTCTTTCCGGTCACCAATGTTTTTCCCGACGTCTTGGATTTTGGCATCTTGGACTTTTCACTTTCAGCTGGTAATTCATCTTTCGTTACATATAATATATCTGACACTAAAATATTGACAGAACTAGCGCTTTGGGACTCGGTGGCTCGCACACTCAGTATGAGTCAAATTTTGTCGGTGACTCAGACAGAAATAAGCACTGGATAAAATGGCCCTTGCAAAAATTCGGGACAAAAATTTATTCACCAAAACGGAGTAAATTTGGGTGTGATTTGAGTGTAATTTGAGTGTGATTCAACGTAGCAAAAAGGAGAGACACTGCGGCTAAGAATAAAGACAAATAAGAAAATCGCAGTGCGATTATCGCGGCATTGTACGCGAAGTATTAACGTTTATCTTGAGACAGAAACATTATGGACAGAAAGTTTAAATTAATAGGTCAAATTATTAGGCTAAATGTTTATTCCTTTTATCTTATCCATTCTTACACTTGCATTGTTTCAGATTATGGGCGAAACAATGTTTGTCGTTAATACAAAATATTTTTCGCTCTAATCACTAAATATTTCTCTCTATAGCATTATAAGCGCTTCATAATGAGATCCCTAAATACTAAGCGGCAGCGTTCCGTAGTATTATCTAACTAGCACATTGGGCATATTTTTGCCGGAAATTCGAAACTCAAAATCAGTTTTGAATTTCGAAAAATCCAATTTTTTGGGGCCGACATGCAACTAATGGAAGATTTGAAATCAGCGAAAAAAAGATGCCCTAAAAGCGCCATTGACAGAAAACCATCATATAAATTTCGAAAAATCGAATTTTTTAGCATGTCGGCCCAAAAAAATTGGATTATTCGAAATTCAAAACTGATTACAGATTCGGAATCAGCACATCCGAAAACCCCTATATGCTGCATTTACCAAAAACCTTTTGCGGAACGTTCTTCGGACGACATAAAAAAGCCACTTTTTCTGACAAAAACGTCATTTTTCCCCGAAATATGACACTTTGAATAAAAATGTCCCTTTCCTACCCCTATATTTCCAATATGGTTTCCTAGGAAAACTGCGCTCAGAAAAGCAATATCACGCCAAAAAACATGAGTTTTGATGGGGGGTCAGGACTTATGAAAATACCCAATAGTGAATCAACATGAAACTATTATCTTTTTAAAAATTGTGCCTTGAACTCGAAACTTCTAGAAATGTCTAGTCAATCTCTCAAAACTAATATTTAACTGGTATTTATAACTGGTATTTATCTTCTAGTCTTCAGTCTTGTCATAGTATATTGTACTAGAGAGCGCTACAGCGGCTACGCCGCTCAGTATGCCCCTTAAACCTTGTACCAAGCAACATCCCGCCCGGTAAAGTTCTGACCTCGTGAGAATACCACGACCTCGTGAGAACAAATCTCGAATCTGACGTCAGATTCGTGATCAGCGCATCCGAAACCCCCGGGGGCCAAAAATCAGACCCGTAGACACCGTGCATCAAAAAATCCCATTTTTGGCCAAAAAGTGGCTTTTTTCAAAAATGCGCCAAATAAAAAAGTGTAAAAAGCAAAGTGGTCTAGAATTGCCTCGCGAATCGATTGGGAACATAAAAACACCACTTCCCATAGCCAAAGCCCTTAAAAACTGTTTTGGCGCGAATTCAAATATTCAAATTTCGGTTCTGATATTTTATTCGGGACCTACAGCCTCAGCGCTTTCAAATGAGCTATCACTCGCCCCGATCTAGCCACGGAAAGGTACCTAACTTTTAGTCTAATTTGAGCGTTCCGTACACGACGCCGCTTAGTATTTAGTCGTATAAAAGAAAGCTTAAATAAAACTAAAGAATAAACAAAAGTGTTTTACAAAATAAAAATTGTTTGACAAAAACTTGTTAAATTGTCAACAGTTGCTGCGAAACAATATTGCGCTTACCTAGTAAGTATAATAAACTCACGTGGAGGTTCAGTTGATAGTAAGACTACGGTGTCGGCCACATAAACATTGGTTTTTGACGCTGCCGACGTTTTATTGTTGATTTTAGTAAACGGCTGACCAGGTGTTATAATTGTTATATATATAGGATTGGCCACTGAGTCTGACCAGCGTCGTGCGATATACGGGATTTGATAGATCTTGTTCCAAAGAGCATCGATTGATACGTACGCCGTATTGAAAGAAACGATTTTATACAAGTCCTTCCATGTGAAATCGAGGACTTCGACTTTATAAATTTCTGAAATAGACTTGGCAAAATATCAGTTTTGTCCCTATCGGAAAGCTTAAAGACAATATTTTTGATTATTGGTAATATCGTACTTTCTTTAACGAAGACGGGGTTTAGTTATTTCCATACTCCGTTAAGCGGCTCATTATAAGGGAATTTTTTAGCCAATTTTGAAGTTTCCGTTGTTATGAAAACTTAAGATGAACCTTTACGGTAAACGTTGAAACTTTGAATCATGTTACCTTGAAATCCTTATAGTAAGCTGAAGCAATAATTCCTCCGTCCGTGGATCCACGGACGGAGGAATTTTTTGAGGCCCCAAGCATATTTTTGTCACTCCGTCCCCTTTTTTGAGGGCCCAGACCCAGTTTTGTCACTCCGTCCCCTTTTTTGAGGGCCCAGACCCAGTTTTTGTCACTCCGTCCCCTTTTTTGAGGGCCCAGACCCAGTTTTTGTCACTCCGTCCCCTATTTTTGTCACTCCGTCCCCCTTTTTTGAGGGCCCAGACCCAGTTTTTGTCACTCCGTCCCCTATTTTTGTCACTCCGTCCCCTATTTTTGTCACTCCGTCCCCCTTTTTTGAGGGCCCAGACCCAGTTTTTGTCACTCCGTCCCCTATTTTTGTCACTCCCCTTTTTAGGAGGTGTCACTCCATTATGTCACTCAGTCACTGCAGATCAAGATTGTCCTTCCTGCTTTTTTCACAAATCATCAGGGGTGCAGTCAGAGACACAAATCAGTCAGAGACACTAATCAGTCAGAGACACAAAACAGTCAAAGACAACAGATTAGTCAGATGGAGCGGCCGAAGGCAGCGACTGTCGACCTCACCCTAACCATATACGCGAGGCGCCAGAGGCGGCGAGCCAGTCCTGTGGTCGGGCGCGGAGCGCCCGACCTTCTCCCTTGGAATGTGAGGGAACTGAGAACATATATAGGCATAATGTACACAAAACTTTTGATAGGACTCCCGTAGGGAGTCGGATGAGGGCCGAAGGCCCGAAATAGTCTCATGCTGCTCTACTCCCGAACAATCCTTACTCCCGAACAACTCAATCTGACCGCTGACGGCGGTGGGCATACTGATACAGACGAGGGCATACTGATGGCGGTGCGCGAAGCGATGACGAACCCAATCTCCCGCTGTGCACGCTAACCGCTTCCTAGCGAAGTGAGGGCCGCGAAGCGGCCCCACTTCGCTAGTTTTTTAATATTTTGGAAACATTTCTGTACATAATAAAAAGCCATTGTAAAGTAAAAGCCCACACTCTAATATAATCCAACCCTCTAATATAAGCCAGTTTATTTAAAAAAAACAATAAAAAATATAAGCACATGGTCTTATATTGGAGGAAATGCGGTATTCGAATTTATTGTTGGATCCCCAAAATCCGGAGCAAAACTCATATATAAACGGATATAAGATTTATAAAATTAACAGAATACTAACCAGACGTTGTTGGCGCGTGAGCAGACGTTGTGGGGACGTCATCATACGTTTTTGGCGCAATAACCAAGGCACAGTACGCCACAAGCAAAAAGGCCCGTAAAAATACTTCTCGCATAACGAATACTGTAAAGTTGCTGAAAGTTTCTTTACTTAAAACGAGGAGGCGCCGGCGCTAAAAACTATTTTTTCTGGACTTATATTAACCCCCGGACACTTTTCAAAGAATAAGCCACTTAGATATTTCCATTTTATTTCAAGAACAAGAGGAGGTTACGTTTGAATAATAAATTGCTTGTGTTTGTCTTTTAATTTATACAAGACAAACTCCAGGGAGATGATCATAAGAGGGAGAAAAGTTTGTTTATTTCGGGGACATCTTTTTCGGTGAAATCGCACTTTTTTCAGTAATCAATAGCTTTTTTCTTCCAAAAAACCTGAACACCAATAATAACCAATTGCACAGTTGAGTAGTACTAAGTCTTAGCTACAAACCTGCTTCGAGAAGAAATTTTCGTCATACACATGTTTCAGAAATATTTGAGAATTTGTCCAAAAAACCTGGATTTTTGCGTTAAAAAACCAAAATTTTCAGGTTTTTTGGACAACCTCTCTAATATTTCTGAAACATGTGCATGATGAAAATTACTATCCCACGCAGGGTTGTAGCTGAGCCTTAGTAGTACACAACTGTGTAAGTGGATATTATCGGTGAGCAGAATTTTTGAGAGAAAAGAACATCTGAATACTGGAAAAAGTGCGATTTAAGCGAAAAACGGGTCCCCGGAGTAGGCAAACTTTTCTCGCTCTTATGATCATTTCCCCGGAGTTTGACTTGTACGAAATAACAGACAAACACTTGCAATTTATTATACAAAAGTAACCTTCTCTGGTCCTTGAAACAAAATGAAAATGTCAAAGTGGCTTATTCTTTGAAAAATTTTGAAAATTTACATGATCAAATATTGGCACTTATATTTTAATATATTCAAACGAATAAAATAAAGTTTTTACTAAAACATAAAATACAAAGCGTCAGCTACACTTCCCATTTTATCACATTGTCATATGCTTCCTTTTGAGTGCGGCACTGGGCACTCCAAAAGTTTGCTATGCCGACCCCCCAAAACTTTTTCCTCGACGTTGTAGTAAATGGAGTTAATCAAAACCAAAGCCATTTGCCTAATAAGGCAAAAACAGAGAAAGGGAACTAGAATGATAGCGGGTTGGAAAGAGAAGGACAGGAAACCAGAATATAATGTGTAAATAGAAATCCATGTGCGGATTGGAAAGGCAAATAATCAAAGATTATATGAAATACAAAATAAACTTAGTCACTAACGGTAAATTACAGCAATGTTTGCGATTATTTTCATGTGATTGACCTGAGTAAAACATCTAAAACTTTCAGAGCAAAAATGAATGTCTTTATGGCCGGAATATTTGAGTTAAAATAAATGCCAACAATGGTATTGACATAAATGTCAGCTACTGAATCAACTTGACTTTCGTTTATATTTAGCCCAGAGACATTTACTAGACCACGTTTCTATTACTTTGTATCCGAAGACTAGCCTTCATAATTGGCCAATTTTCCTGCCCATAAAATGTACGCGAGCTTGTTGACTAACAAAACAGCTATTGATTTGGAGTTGTTTGTTCAACTTTGGTTAGCTTCGAACAGACATGTGACAACATTGCCATTCAGGTTGAGTTCACATATCGACGATGCTTTTGAGTTGGACTCTGAATCATGCTACATACACTCATCATTCTACATACGAACATTTGAGAGAGCGAAATGAAATGGAGTCCTTTTTACAAAATGCAATTTTGTGCCTCTAGTTGGCACAAAGTATAGAAGAAACGTTAGGAAAACATAGTTCTGTGTAAATAGAAGTCCAATAATCAAAGATATTATGAAATTTTTGTTAAAGTAATCACTATCGGTTAATTACAGCAATGTTTGCAATTGTGATTGACCTGACTTAAACATCTGAACCATTGAAAATGAGTGAGAATTATTTTCATACATACAAATTTCGAACATACAATAGAGTTTTTGACTAATATAACAAATTTTACAAGTTACTATACAAAATAGGATTTTGGGTTACGAAGGAAAGATGTAAAAAGTTTAAGATTATCTAACCGTTTCGACTCTAATTCTAGACGGTTAGAACTATTCTGAAACTACGTTAGTCGAGTCTCATCAGTAGATGTTCTAACGTAGATTAAAAATCTTTCTTTTCCTAAGGGGAATTTTGAGAACCTGAATCTGACACTATTTTAGTCTTACTAGAGTGTCAGATCCTAATTTTAATTCTTTACCTTTTTTGGTTTCTCCGGTTTTCCCATCCTTGCTCTTTGGGCTCTTGTCTTTCGGACTTTTGGTTTGCGGCTCTGCTGTATTGCTTATTTCCGCTGCGCTTGCATCCATTTCGCCCATGATTGTCTCGACGACGTTCTTGTTCATCGCTCACTTCTCTGTATCGAAAAAGCTATGCCTGTAAACGTGTTAGTTGAATGAAAATTGAAATAAATTTGGCATGATATAAACATGATGCATAGTGAACAACTTAAAGATATCGTATGTGGGAACGTATTGTGAAAGAATCGTTTTGTGAACGTAATGGATACATTGGGTTTAGGAATGAAATGTAAGAGTGAATTATGATTCAGCGGATGTTTATACGTATTTTTGAAGAAGCAAGTATAAGAACGCAAATTTTGTCCTTGAGATAAATTCGAAAAGACGATTTCGTACTGAGACAATTGCTATTCAAAATTGATGTAGTTAGCACGTCTTTCGTTATAAAAGGATAGTTTTATGATGGAAATAAGGAAAGGAAAACATAGTTCTGTGTAAATAGTAGTCCAATAATCAAAGACATTATGAAATTTTTGTTAAAGTAATCACTATCGGTTAATTACAGCAATGTTTGCAATTACTTTCATGTGATTGACCTGACTTAAACATCTGAACCGTTGAAAATGAGTGAGAATTATTTTCATACATACAAATTTCGAACATACAAGTGATAATAAACAGGATGAATATTTGAGTTAAAATAAACGCCAACAATAACAAAGGTTTTGACATAAACGACAGCTAATTGAATAGCGTCAATGCTCCGGCACCCAAACTCGTATCAACAAATTGACATTAGTATAAACTTTCGTTTATAGTTAGCCCAGACAGCTTTTTACTAAACCGCGTTGTTATGACTTCGTATTCAAAGACAAACATTCATAAATGGCCAATTTTCCTGCCCATGAAATGTACGCGATCTTGTTGACTAACCACTATTCATTGGATCGTTAACGTAAACATAGCCGTGTCACATTTGAATTTCTCAGAGCTTGTTGACTGACAAAACAGCTATTGATTTGGAGTTGTATGGTCCACTTTGGTTAGCTCATCATTCTACATACGAACATTTGAGAGAGCGAAATAAAATGGAGACCATTTACAAAATGGACCTTTTTGGCCTCTAGTTGCCCCCGGGGGATTTTTTGCGGGAATGGTCAGGGCCACTAAGAGATGTCCTCCTAGCAAAAAAATTCCGCTTGGTTAACAGAGAAACTGAAGAGCTGGAGAAACTGCGTTTGAATTTGAACGCTTTTATGCATCATCAAAATAATATATTCGGAAGGGGACTTTAACAGAGGGCTAGCGCAAATCTGATATTGGAAACCGCCCATAGAATAGTATTTTAGAGAGTGTTAGCAATGTCAGAATTGATGATTACCCACGTAAAGCAGGAGTTAGCTCAATTGTCAGTTTCACTGAGAGCTATCACTTGAGCTATTAATCAATTGAGCTAACTCACGTTTCATGTGGGTAAACCCCAATTCTGAGAGATTAATAGAATTAAAAAAGAAAGGCTTTTATAGTCCTTAATTGCAATAGAACATACAACAAGGAATAGTTATAGCAAAGCAGTCTTCGTTTTCTCTGTTAACATTTTTAGGTGGTTAGTTTGATCCTTTCCCATTCTCGGAGGGAGCTTTGAAATCCCAGTTGGACAGGTTGTTACGGCATACAGGACATTCTGGTTTTAGAACGAGCCAAGGTTTTGCGCACTCGTGATGAAAGAAGTGATCGCATGGTAATTGTGTCAGCTCTTCTTTTTCTTTGAATTCTTCAAGACAGATGGCACATTTATCTAAAGCCGAAGTCATTTTAACACAAAATTTTAGCAAAACCTTTTCACACTTTCGTTTACTCCTTTGTTGTAAAGATATTGTTTAAGTAAGATTTTGTATTTAAAAATTTTGGACTTGAACGGCATAGAATAAATAAGATCAAAGTTTTTATTTTATTTTGTCAATTTCAATTTAAACGTGCGGACCCATGATTGCGCAAATTTGAATTTTTATTAAATTTTTTCTATTTTGGCAAAAATGTTGCAAAATTTGTCAAATGCTTCGGCTATGATTTTTATACCAAAATTGTTCGGTAATGATGCGTCTTAATTTGAAGAAATCGAATCTGAATTTGAAATTCAATGAAGAACAAATGGATATAATATATAATACCGATGATATCAGACAAGTGCGCACGTCTGTTTCCGAAAAAAGCCTATAAAGCCAGGCCCACAAGCACAAGGGTTGGGGGTTGTAACCCTTCGAATTTCGGAAGCTAAAAAACCATAGGGTCCTCCAATGGTTTTCAAAATTTTCGAGAAAATTTTGAAAAATGCTCACACCGCCCCCCACGAAATATTTTTCTGGGTACGGGCCTGTATAAAGCGATGCAATACTACATCTATAGCAAAGCAATGGCATAGCTTAAGCGCGTGAGGGTTTTCGATGTCACAGAAGTGGTTCTTTTCTGTCACAGATTTTCGAAATTTCCCGCCAAATTCAAACAATAACTATGGATTTACCCCTGAAACGGGGGTCTCAGCCTAAGCCTAAAGACTAAGCCTAGTTTTTAAAAAGTGCCCATTTTTTGCAGTTTTTCTTTTAAATTTTGGATTTTTCCTGGTTTTAAAGGAAAAACTGCAAAAAATGGCCACTTTTTTTAAAAACGAAGTGCACTTTACAAACTATTTTACGTCCAGTTAGGTAGGAAAAGTGGTCTCAGAAAAAGGATATGGAGTCAAAAAATTGAAAATATGGCACTTTATAATAAAAAGCGTTTAAACTCAAAGAGGTCCCACAGCGATCTCTTCCAGTCGACTGGAGTTGTTTACCCGGAATTAATGACTTTAGCCAATACAATAAAGTCAACAATTTAAATGTCATATGCAACAAGTGATAAAGAACAAGTAATCATATCTAGCGAGGACAACATATCTCAACAATGATAGTGTATGACAAGCCAAGTTCATTTAGGGGGGAAAGTTTCTTGGATTTCTTTTGTACTAATTAAATTGTGAAATGTGAATCGCTGAACGGATGCGATTTATTAATTGCTGAATTTTACATATTTTTTCTTGTTATTCGCTATAATATCTAGTCTCTAAGTATCGTAGCGGAAGGAAGTTTTGTTTTAAACACGTTTTTGAACGTTGAAATGAACTTTAGGTGAACAGTTGCAAAAATTTTCAGAGGAAACAATATTCGGTTTTAGTTTTTACCTAGCAAGAAATAGTATTTTTCTGGTCGGTGAAGCAGAGCTATAATAGTTTTTGAAAGAACAAGTATATTCAATAATTAGTATGCTTTGTAAACATGTGTGGGATTACTTGTGTGGGACGAACTCCTTGTTACCGCCACACTTGACTATGCGGAAGGTTTTTGTTATTTATCATTGACTCTGAACACTCCGGTACAGGGTTGTTCCGAGTCACCGTAGTTCGAGTTTCGAGTCAAGTGGAAAAGAAGGGGCGCACACGACCAGCCAATCAGCGAGCGAGGGACGCACGAAAGAAGAAGAGGACGCGTACGACCCAGCGCGCGCGCCAACTCAGCTGGCTGACACGCACGCGTCTCTCTCTTCTTCTTTCGTGCGTCCCTCGCTCGCTGATTGGCTGGTCGTGTGCGCCCCTTCTTTTCCACTTGACTCGAAACTCGAACTACGGTGACTCGGAACAACCCTGCTCCGGTATTACAGGCCTTTTTAATTTGCAGCCAAAATATTCGAGTTCTCAAAATTCTACATTTTCAGTAAAAAGTCCGAAAGATGTAACAGAATTTAGATAACAAAAGGTAACAAAAGGTTGATATGGAAATACAGTCGAACCTCGATATACCGCACACACGATAAGCCGCACTTTCGATTTACCGCACAAATCTGGCAGGAACGGATTTTTTCCATACAAAATTATCTCCATATACCGCATTTTGTGCGGTTAAACTCGATATACCGCACAGATTTTTACGGAACCAAAGTGAAATTTCCAAGTAAAATTTTTCGTTTATCCGCACAAAGAAAAATGGTTCTGTTTTTGGCGCAAATTTGAATTTTTATACAAAATTTTCCTGTTTTTTATCAAATTTTTCGAAAATTTTTCTAAATTTTTGCCATATTAGGTAAAAATTTTGCAAAAATCGGTCAAAATTTAGTAAAAAAATCAAAATTTTTTGAGCGGGAATTCAATTTTTATTTTTTATTTTGAAAAAATGACAAAAAATATAGGAAAATTCGTTTATCCGCACAACTTTGGAAGGGAAGGATTTTTTGCATACAAATTCTCTCGATATACCGCACACCCGATTAACCGCACTTTCGATATACCGCACAAAATCGCCAGTCCCGATGTGTGCGGTATATCGAGGTTTGACTGTAGTAACTCTAGGCATAAAATCTACCAGTGTTTTGCTGACCGGGTTTAAACTGACCTGACCAGACCTGACCTGACCGGGGGTGCCGGTCAGGTCATGCTGACCTGACCGGAGGTGTCCGGTCAGGTCAGAGGTCAGGTGACCGGCGTGAGCCGGTCAGATGACCGGTCATCTGACCGAAAACCCTTAAAAACGGAGGCGGCCGCGCCCGATAGGGCGTGGCCGGCGAAAATTTTGCGAAACTTTCGGCGAATGTTTAAAATTTTCAATGAAAGTTGACCCAATTCTCAAATTTTCTTCTCCACTTGGGGGCTATCGCCCCCAGACCCCACTATATTTCTGTATAGTTTATTAAAATTCATTCATACTTTATCTGTGTCCTAGCGCCTTTATTCCTAGCTTTCTTCATGGATTACAAAAGTGGATTGGAGTAGAGGTCGGCCGATACCGATATATCGCCGGTAATATCGGTAATATCTTCAATTTTATGAAAATATCGGTTCGACCGATATATCGGTATCGGTAAAACGTTCGGCCGAATCTAGATTGGAGTATGCGAATTCTCCAGATTGAACAACATACTTTCTTATAAAAACACAATTAAATGGTCATAAATTGAGAATGTCTTCTGCAAAAGTCAAAATTTTGAACGAAATTTGACGGAGAATGATAAAAAATATTTATGACATAAGACGGAAAAAAATTCGCTCTAAAGCCGAGACAATGTTCGCTCTTGGATTACACTAATATCCATTTCAAAAAAATTCATAAATTTTCCACATTTCCCAAAAAATTTCAGGAAATTTTTCAAAATTTCCAGAAATATTTCAAATATATTCTAAAAATTTTTCCATAAAAATTTTTCAAATATTTTCCAAAAAATTTTCAAAAATTTCCCAACATTGTGCAAAAATGCTCTAAAAACCTGCGAAAAAGTCCATTTTAGGTGTAAAAACCTAAAATAGATGAACATTACAACGATATGCTTGAAAAACAGGCAAAATTTAACCATTTTAGCGATTTTGGAAAATTTTGAGCCCGGTCATACAGAAGGTCAGGTTAAACATGACCTGACCGGGTGACCGGGACCCCGGTCAGGTCAGGTCAGGTCAGGTCAGGTATACCTGACCGGGGTCCCGGTCTGGTCACCGGTCAGGTCAGTTTACCAAATTGCCCGGTCAGCAAAACACTGAAATCTACATAGTAAATACCGCTCAAGAAATGGTATAAAGTCGATGTGACAATTATTGCAACAAAACTTGACGTGATTTTGTCACATCGATCGTTGATTGACTCTTGCTTTATCATTGTAACCAACTGATGAGTGTGCTATCACTCATTATTTCTCATTTTAACGTGAGAGGTGAAGCCTAACACTTAGTTTCGTCTCACAGTTTTTAGATTCCAATACAATTCATTCCCGAAATTTACAAAAAATAATAAATATAAAAAGACGTAGTATATTAACACTCAAGATTGTGAAAGTATTCAGAGTAATGCAAGATTGTCAAAAAAAGGTTTAAAGTTTCAGTGTCATGGTGTCTTTGTCGTCTGCATCCCACTGAAAGCCGTTTTTCTCATACGTTTTCTTCGCTCCAGTATTGTTTCTTCCTCCATTTGCAACGCTTACTGTTACAGTGTTAAATCCTCCTGCTTTTACAACGTTCGCTATGAAGTACTCTACCAGAGCATTTCCGACCCCTTTCCTTTGGTATACCGGTGCAGTGTTCAAATTTGATATATTCATAACTTTCTCTGCAGTCTTATTGTAGTCCAATACACCGATGTCCTCTCCTTTATATCTGCAAATAACTTGCCCTCCAGTGCCGAGAAGATTTGGATGATCCTTCATAGATCTCTTACATTTTTGCAAAACTGAAAGTGGTTGTATTATTTCGTATTGCATCAATATTCTAAAGCATTTTGGTCAAAGTTCAAAAATGCGTACGGATGTTCATTTCTGTCACCACTTTTCTTTCACTAGTTTCTGGTGTTCTGCATATTTCAAGGCCATAAATGTGCAGAATAGCAGAAAGTGTTACTACAGTATCCCTAATATCAAAATTGAGCATCGCTTCATAATAAACAGGTGGGAAACATATAATAGTACAAAACCTCGGCCGGTGATCACTCAGAAAGGGTATTTTTAGCGATTGTACAATATTCTGGTTGTACAATTGACTGTTATGCATTCGGCTGTTGTACAATCTGTAGAGAGCCCATGTTTTATATCCGAGAACTGGAAGCACTTCCAAAACACCTGTCACAACTCCAAATTAATTCAGGGGTTTCCAAAAAGTTACAGGAGTGGTAAATTACTAGGAAAATTGGGGTGGCCGAGTGCATTGTTAGACGTTATTTCGTATATTTTCAAAAATTGAGTTTGCAGATTCCACCAGAGTCTGGTGGCTACTTGCTTGTATGTAACATTGGGAATATGATTACCGTCATCAGCGCAACCTCCGTTTATCATAAATGCCAGAAAATAGATTGCCACCATGAAGTTCATTGCGTGCGTCTTTTAGTAGCCAATAACTGGATATTGTCGAAATTACTGATATAAAACTAAAAATTATCTCCAAATATAATAAACAAACATTTTCGTATAAATTGTGACAAAAGTTACTGATAACAGACTCTTTACAAAGAAATACGAGAGTAATTAAAGAAGAATGAATATACAAGTATAAATACTAACTAATAACGTGTAGAATACTTTGAGTTTGTCTTGGAATTCTAAGTTTGGGTTACGTGCGTCACCGGGTCGCACTCAAATCGTGAAAATAAAATGGCATTTTCTGCCATTTTTCCCCGTAAGATTTTTGTCATTTTGAAACACATCGCATTCAAATTGTTTTGGTAAAAAATTATTTAACCTGGCTCACACATAAGAATATTTTTTTGTCAACTTTTCAATCAATGGTTTAACAGCGAAAAATTTTTGAGCTAATTTAAAAATGACCAAAATGTTGATTCTCTAAAATCTAACTTGTTATAATTTGTAACGAAAAATTTACCATAAATTGACCAAATTAAAAATACGTCACTTCAAAAGTAAGCTAATCTTTTTCGTAAATAAATGCCTACTATCACTACAGTAGTATACGTCCGGAAGGATCGAGCCCATGTTATACTGTTCTCACATCGACAATGGGAATGAGTAATACATTAAACAAAAGAAGCAAGTTAGTCTCAGTATAATAGTGCCTATTCACTGGAAAAAGGTAAATTATTACCAGATCCTTAGAATTCTAATAAAAATATGTGAAAACCGTTAAAATTTAACAAAACTGATACAGTTTGTATATATTCAAAAATGTTCGATATGGAAAATGGCCTCAATAACTAAAGGTCAGCTGCAGTGGGGTAGGGCACAGTAAAAGAGTGCACAGTAAAAAAGTGCACAGGGCGGGTAGGGGGCATAGAAAAAGAGCGAGTTTTATTTCTCTTTCACTATATACACTGCCATGACTAAATGGCAGCTCACTAACTGGAGCCAAGAACGGTTTGAACGCACATTTGTCACGCATATAGTGGATATTCTTTGAAAAACAAATGTTCATGGGAACGGACACATAAGCCACCTAAGAAAATTTTGAATAAAGTTTCGATAATAAAAAAATAAAATACAGGACGCCCACATATGAGAAAACACCACAGAGCTATGAGACAATTCTAGAGGGACAGTAAAAGAGAAGTGTGCTGGTGCGGTGTGGGACAGGAAGTTGTGATGACTGACCCGGTGTTTTCAATAGCGAGACCGAGACCGAGTCCGAGACCGAGACCGACGGACCGATGTGTTTACAATCAACGACCGAGACCGATGGCGCGACCGAA
>JAKKPZ010000479.1:0-32051 GCA_022814885.1 Ditylenchus destructor | reverse complement strand
TTAGCTAAAGTGCGAAATACTCACATTAATCATTTTTGTCAAAAAATGAGCGCTCCCACTTAATCCCACCTTCATGTGGGATCAAGGGGTCCATACCAGGGCTGGGAGATCGGGTCGGATCGGATCGGGTCGGAAAAACCGGGTTTTTTGAGGGTCGGATCGGATCGGATCGGGTCGGATTTTTTGGCTTTTTTCATCCGGTTTAAGCACCCCTAAGAATGCACTCGGCCGGAAAATTCAAATTTAAATTCCCGCCGGCCGTGCCCTATCGGGCACGACCGGGAAAAATTTTAGAAAATTTTAATGAACCACCATTCAAAAATTAGAAAATTTTCGCCTGCGGCGCTATTTGGATACCATTTCTCCTGCAGGAGTTTTGAATATTTTTATATGAAAAAAAAATCGAATAATTTTCGCCTGCGGCGCTTATTTTTCTTTCTTTCGCTATTGTTATTGAACGGCAGTTGTCGTTTTTAGTAACTAAAAGTACTGATTTTGAGCTAAAAACGCCGAAAATTGGAAGTTTTTATATGAAAATCTCCAAAAATTGAAAAATTTTCGCCTGCGGCGCTATTATTTCTTTCTTACTTCCTGTTATTTTAAAACTAGGTAAAAGTAGTACAATTGTACAATTTCATGAAAAAACATTAATTTTGGAATATTTTACTTAAAATTGGTAAATTTGACCCATAAACAACAAATTTAGATGATTTGGGAAAATTTTTGAAAAACAGCCAAATTTGGGTAAAAATTCTGAACCGGATCGGATCGGATCGGGTCGGAAATACCGGGTTTTTTGGGGATCGGATCGGGTCGGATCGGATCGGGTTGGCGGTCACCAAGGACCGGATCGGATCGGATCGGACCCGTGATCAAAGTTCCCAGCCCTGGTCCATACATCGGATTCCTGGACCGCTCAGGAAGGCATCTTACGCAGGGGGTCCCATGAGCAACGTTGCTTGTCATGGACTTGTAAGCAACTTTGCTCTTGGGACCCTGCGCGAGATGCTTTCCGGAAAAATAAGTATAAAGGCTTTGGTTCTTTGACATGTGTTGTATTGCGATAAGTGCCTTTTTTCGATACTGACAAATGGGCACACAAACAATCAATGAAATGAGACACATAAATGGAGGAAGTTGAAGTGTGAAGCTAGACACAAGACAATAATAAACACAATGTGCAGGATGACACATCACGCAATGACCGTTAGACGTATTAAGAAAGAATATTTCCCTATTCCATACTTAAAGCTCCTTAGCGATTTGTAGTCGCTTTTGTGAAATTAAAAGTGTCGGAGTTTTATTCAAAACACTAGCCAGTTCGCTCCTAATTTGTCGACTAGTGTCTAGAGCTTTCAGTACAAAATAGGAAAATATTCTTTCTTAATACTTTTAACGGGTCAGGTATTGTGTCTAGCTTCACGATTTAGTGGTCTTTTTGAAATTAAGTTCAATTGTGCCAAAAACCACTAATATACTGACCAATGAAAACGTCAGAGTGCAGAGATCGTAATTTTGTATGGCTTACTTACTCGGCCTTTTCTTTCATAGAGATAGTCTTCAAAGAAGCGGAAAAGACTCATTTCGCCTTGCATCATCTGTAGTGTGCGCAGAATGTTCACTGCTTTTGCTGTGTTCTTTTTCATTTCTCTTTACGATGCAATAAAATGTGTGTGAGGAATAACAAGCGGATTTTGTCTGGTCCCTTGATCCGCGTTAATCTGAGACTCGACTGTACTAAAATATCCAGTTTGGCTTTCGCCTGTCTTGCTCTCAACAAGCAATAAAAAAGAATGGTGATGTGTTCATTTTCATTTTAGCTGATGCCGTCTTGGCGTCAGCATGAGATCTCTCAAATCTTCTCAACAGTTTTAATGTCCTTTGAAGCACTATTACGGCTCGACTCGTCTGGCCCGTGGCTTATCTAGCACATAATTTGCTTTTTTGGCCAGATTACAAAACTGGAACGGAATTTAGAACAAAATTCAAAGTCTAGAGAACTCCAATAAATGTGACAACCATTTTTCTTTAATTTTATTACGACATCAAATGACAAGTTTAAAATCTTTGACACATGTATAAAAAATTTACAAATATGATAGGAATATAGGATATACAATGACGCTCGATTGAATTGGCGGCTTTGGCGCGATTGCGCTAAATCACTTCTGGAACACTCTAGAAGGTTGTGTAATAGCTCTATCGAAAGCCCAGAGCCTCATCATTAATTTAAGCCATTAAACTACTTCTAGAATGTTCCAGAAGTGATTTGGCGCAACCGCGCCAAAGCCGCCAATTCAAACGTCATTAAATTCATTCGAGCGTCATTGTATAAATTACAGTGCTTTTTAATTTACTGCCCATTTCCTTCGAAGTAAGCCTCGGATGTTTTTCAATGTCCCCGGGCATGGGATGGTCCATGTGTCCAATATATTATAGACGGGGGTTTACTTTAGGGGAAATATGGCAGCATTTTGAGGTAGTCTTGCTGGGAGTAATTGGTGAAAGGCATTATAATATTAATTTTGTGCATTTGCTGCTTTGATGTGGGAAACAGTTATACGCACAAAATTGTGGCAACCGCGACACCCGTGACATCTACAAGGACCACCGAACTACCAAACAACCTTAGACTTTTGCCACAATTGGGACCAGCCGTCGTTCGATCCAGAATATGAATCGATTCCGATAAGCCATTTCGAGCCGATGCTCAAGCACATTCTACAGCGGAAGCCATATTGGCACTTCCCGAACCATCCGAAGCTTGGGGTCGTTTCGATTCAGGATGAGAAAAAAGTGGCACATGCGTGAAATTTTTTTAAATTGTGGATATTTATTCGAGAATAAAGTGATATTTGTGTGATTGATAATGAACATGGCTAAATAAAAATCTGTTTATACATTGTATAACCGGAAAATTGTATTAACACAAACGACTAAAAAAGTTTTTAAGGGTTGTCCGGCTGAAATTTTGTACACTTTAAAGGTTTTCTGATGATCCCGCTGATTACGAATCTGAAGTTTTGGTGTAGTACCACATTTTAGAGGTTCGACCATTTCAAGCTTTAAAATGGTGGAATGCCAAAAATGATGCTAATGTGTCTCGAATGCCAAAACTAACGTTAGATTCGGAATCAGCGGGCTCGAAATCCTATAAGGGGTACGAAATCCAGCCCGGGGACCCGTTAAAAGGTCATTTTTGAGAAATTGGACAATTGCCGACTGTACAATTTGTAGAGAGCGGAAAATTTTCATATCAAAAATTCTGTACCAATTCTGCCCAATCCTTACAGTAAGCTAGTGACGTCCGACCCTCTGTCCGTTTCACATTTCTGGAGTGCATTCTTAGGGGTGCTTATTTCATTTTTCAAAGATACATTCTTAGGAGTGCTTAAATTTTTTAAAGGAACCTAATTAGGGTAACTTTTTGCGAGGAATCCGAATTAGAGGTCTAAATTTACCAACAAAGTGGCCATTGACCAACAAAGTGTTCAGGTCTATTTATGACTTTTTGTGTATAAAACTAATGGGAAGTTTGGATCTGATTAAGAATTTTATTGCGTATCAAAAATTTGAAACATAATTGACAAATATTTAATACAATTTGAATTTGAATCTGATTCTTCAATATGGATGTAATATGAAACTTCACCACTTAGATTTGAGAAGGTGAAGTAAGGGAGCAAGACACTTCGATACTTTCTCTCCTGGACACGTCATCCCCGGAAAGGAAGGTTCCACGGGACGAAGTGTCCAGGGGTGGATTCTTATCAAATGCTCATCTGAGCGTTTGTGCGCTCTGATGCTCAGATACCGGTCCTTACCAAATGCTAAGAAGCTCAGACCAATTTTTCTTCATTTATATGCTTTTGAGCATCTGAGTGCTCAAAAGTTGATAAAGGGGCCGGTTTGTTCATTTAGCGTCTGAGCATGCTCAAATGAGCACTTGATAAGAATCGGCCCCGGGACGAAGAAGTGATACCGAAAATAAAGGTTCCCGGGGTTCGCCAGTGTATAAGAGACGAAATATCCCGTACCCCGAAGAAAGGTTTTTTTCTTCTCCAGGGTCCGATAATAGGAACTTCACAATATTTTTCAAGCCCATTATTTCTCGGTACGAATGTATAGTTTGAATTTTGTTCAAACATTGTTCACGTAACATTATACAGATCGGGTAAAATAAAAAATATTGCTTTCACTTCGTGCTGGTAATCCCGGAAGGAGACGTGGTATTGACAACATTTCTCCGAGGCTTTCCAAATTGGCCACACGTTAGAAGACGAATAGCCACTTGGCGATAGCAGCGAAAGCAAATGATCGTTGTCAAAGGATTAATAAGTGTGACTGACGTCAGACAAATTGTGATTAGAGCTAAGATTGGCCCGGGGCGTAGTTTGAGTGCAATAACGGCGATAAAGTAGAACACGGGAATGGTGGAAGTTACCAATGGGCAAATTGCCTAAAATATTTTTGCTTGTAGAACTGAACTCAACACATGGAATAAGAACAAATATAATAACTTCTTCCTGGAACTTAGGGAATCAGTCGAGTCTAAATAACTCGCCCCATTGATAAGTCGTTCCAGAATTTTTAAAAACCAAGGAGGACCCTTATGTGATTTTTGACAAATTTTTTGACTTTCCTAATTCATAATCCTATTGATAAATCATAATGTTATAGTGATATCTTTTATAATACGCAGCTTATGTCTGTCCGTATCAGGACTGGGAGATCGGATCGAATCGGAAATATCGGTTTTTTCGGGCTCCGGATCGGATCGGATCGGGGGTCACCGAGGATCGGATCGGACCCGCGATCAAAGTTCCCAGCCCTGGTCCGTATGTGAGTCATAGTCCTAGTTCATAATCCTATTGATAAATCATAATGTCATAGTGATATCTTTTATAATGCGCGGCTTATGTCTGTCCGTATGTGAGTCACAAAATTTGGAAGGTCGTTGTTAGGGGTGCTTAATTATGCTTAAGCGCCAAAACAACTCTTAGGCACCCTCAAATTAACAAGCCTAAACCCTGCAGGTGCCCAAGGCACCTGATTGCAGCTAGTGTCCTAATAAGCGTTGTTCAGCCTAAATAATATATTTTGGTACCCAAGTAAAAAAGCGGGAAGAATTTAGTATATTCTGGAGCTATTTTATATTCTTAAGAACTTGCACACTTTTCTTGACCAAAAATTCCAAAAATTTTTTAAAATTACCATGGCTAGAAGTGCTCGTTGAAATTCCTTGTGCATCTTTTGCGTGCCGCTATGAGTCGAGTGCTGGGTGAGTTGATCGAAGTTTTTGGCGATCCTATTTTCGCACCACGCTACAATGAAAATGCTTCCACCACATGTAACGTTCCAGGATACCAGCATGACAATTAGTTGCCATTCATCCTATAATAATGTTTTTTTCAGACAAATTCGCGTACCAAAACCCAAAAAATGTATTTACGAAAATTTCGGGTTTTCTATAGGTTCACAAATTTTTCTGGGAAGTGCATTGTTTATAGAAATTTGATATGAGAATATGAAAATCGAAATTCTAGGATTCGAAATCTTATTTGGTTTTATTTTGTTTGCGCTGAATGTAATTAAATGTTATGACATACTACATGACGTCCCAATACGTAGGTCATTCCGGTATGTGGCCAGCTGTTTAATTCCAGCACATGATGACCTATCGGCTGAAACTCTTCGCGCGCTTCACCAAAAACGCAAACATTTAGGAACATATTAACTGCGCTCTGCGCTACTGCAACGGTGATAACAAAAATGGTGGATCGTGTCAAGTTGTTGCTAAACAGTGAGTATGAGACAGCGAATATTACGCTCATTTAGAAAGAAATACTATTATCCATTCTCAACGAGTATAGCCCTTTGAATTGGCGGGTAAATACAGAGACGTTTGGCATTTCGTTACTGAAATGGAATGGAAGCGGCAGACAACATACGGCCAGACTCTTTGTGCTCTATGCAGAAATTAATCATTACCCAGTTTTCTGGGTATATGCTTTATGCATAGAGCAAAAAGAGCTTGCTCGTATGTTTTGCACAGAGGCAGGCCACTGTCTGCCTCTTCCTTTCCATTTCATTTCAGTAACGAAGTGCGCCAGGTCAGTTGTAAAGTGCGACAATTCAAAGGGCTATACTCGTTGAGAATGGATAATAGTAGCGACATCTTATTTTAATTTTGTACTTTTCTTTGTACGTAATTCAGTCTAACCTAAGCGGTAGGCTCAATATCAATTTCCTATTTTGAGACATTTCGAGCCAGAATGACCCTACAAAGAACACAACAAAGAATTTTTCTTTGTTATAGAACCAAAATTTTGAACTTGAGAATAAGTGTATCCTCGGCATAACTTACTTCTTTTTGCACAATAACAGATATCTGTAGATAAATTGAACTGGGATCCATATAATATTTGTATGTAGAAAGGTCAGATACACCATCACAGTAAATGAGTCAAAAGAAGCTGAACGACCAGCAAAGAAACCGTTTGACATCATCGTACAATATCCGTCTGCAGTAAATACGACCTGAAAATCTTTAATTAATTACCATAAACTTCTCAGCCCCGCTGACTCATCGAAGGTGAATCGTCGTTTGCTTTTACTTTGATATTTTCTAGAACTTTTTTCGATAAAATTGTAGTTCTAAGATTAGTGCTATAGCGAAAATGATGACCTTGGCAAATTGTGACAAATATTGGTTGGCAATGGCTAAAAGATGGCATTTTTTATCCTTTTCTTCATAAAGTTGTTCAATTTTTGCCAAAATTCAAGAAAAATTCAAATAGATAACTACCGGCTGCGCAATAAACGCGCTGATGCTAAGGGCGAGATCGAGCAATGCGTCAATGGTCAACAGGTACTGATACAGTTTGACCCCAAAAGCGGAGTGATATTTGATGAGGTAAAGCAAGTAGACGTTGAACAGAATGGAAAGAGTGTTCACTGTCCCTTCCATTACATGATGTATTTCGTATATTCCTGAATAATCATAATAGTGTGATTTTTTAATCAATTATTTATTCCATGGGCCAAGTTTTGGAAAAAAATTTCGGATTTTGATGCATCTTTGACTTGGCGCGGATATGGTACCAAATCTTAAGGGCAGTCGTTAGGCAGCCGTAATTAAACTCAAGCACCCAAACAACCCTTAGACAGCCGTCATTAGGCTTAAGCGCCCAAACAATCAGAAAAATAATTCAATTCCAAGAGACCAATGATTGTTTACCTGGCATATTTGAAGACTGATTTTGTTTGAAGACTGCTGCAGACTCTAAATTCCATAATTATTATTGACAACACAATAAAAGTGGCTTTATACTTTGGTAACATGTAAGTCACTTTGGTAACATACACAGAGTACATAAACATAGTAACGTATCAAGGTCCTACATTTAAGGGTGTACTCCTAACAAATTTTTCACTCCTGCGCTGTAAAGGTGGAATCGACAAAATACGTACCCTAAGAATGCACCTTGGAAAAATTAAATAAGCACCCCTAAGAATGAACTTACAAAACACCGAATTCATCACTGAAATACTGGGTAGGAAGATAGTAAAGTATCAAGGGCCTACATTTAGGGGGTGTACTCTTAACAAAATTTTCACTCCTGCATTGTATTTGAGTATTACAGACGCAGTTTAAAGTTTATGATTCCATACAAATTTTATAGAATAAGGACTTCATTCGCGTAAATTTTGAAAAAAAATTGTAACATTTTACGAGGTATCTTTGAAAATTGGGTAATTATCTAGCTTGAACGTTTGATCACTAGTATATATTAGATTTACCAATGAATTCTAAAAATTTGTGTAGGAGTAGAATTTTACCAACTATCGGAAACATGAATATGACGCACGCTATTTCAAATACCTCTAAGCAGGGAAATAAAAAAGTGCAAAAATTGAGCAAAGCATAACAATCCTAGCAATAGTATATCCAGAAGCAGGATATATTTTCTTGAACTGCACGCAATGTTAAATAAACATAATGAATAATATTGTGAGGCTCGCGCTTGTTGTGTTGCT
Organism: Ditylenchus destructor; assembly: GCA_022814885.1. Taxonomy (NCBI): domain Eukaryota; kingdom Metazoa; phylum Nematoda; class Chromadorea; order Rhabditida; family Anguinidae; genus Ditylenchus; species Ditylenchus destructor. The sequence continues at coordinate 24,011 of JAKKPZ010000479.1, read as the reverse complement.
TTTTTCACTTTTCCTTGGAAAGTGTCAAATTTCGGAGATCTCAAATGTTGTACTTTTATTGTTCATGGGAAAAACATTCACCCAGTCACTCGGCTCAGCTTGCTGAATATATCTGCAAACACAAATTTCCACGTGGTGCGTAACAAATCTTGAGTATTGAATCAGAAATCATTAAACAATAATTTGTTAAATTTGAGAGAAATTTTTGCAGGAATATAATGTTCGTTTAGTGATCGTTTTATTATTATTATTATAATTAGTATAGTGCTACTTAACTCGTCAGATCGGACAAAAGGAATCTTCACACATAGCCAAGCTCCAATGGACCACACAGGTCGATTTCCGACGTCGAGTTCGGCATAAATTCGTTCGGCCTAAATATTTCAGGACATATAACATCGGTTTATTTTTGTAATAGCTAGAATATAGCATGAGTTTACATTTTGTTAAACGATTTTATTATAACAGTAATAAAAACTAAAGCTGGTCGTAAAAGGACAAATAAAAGTTGACAGTATTAAAAACGAGAGACTTGGATCAGAAGGAAAATGAGTCAAAAGTTAACATTTTGATAATGTATTTTATATATTGAGTCAAGTAAAGATTATCGCATCTCGGAACCGAGGTTGCTGGTAATCCCGGAAGGAATCGTGGTTTTTAGAACATTTCTCTGATTCCAAGGGGAAGGTCGGGCGCTACGCGCCCGACCACGGGATAGACATAACCCGACCACTGGATAGAATGCACTTACCGAAAATTTTTGTCAAAAAATTGTCAAATTTTAGGTAAATTTTGACCTCAAATTCGGGCTTGGGGCTTAGGCTTTAGTGCAGGCTTAGGCTTAACAACCCTTATAAGGGCTGCGCGACTTTTGGTTCAAGCCAGTCGACAGTCACTGTTCCAAGTGGCAAATGCCCGTTGGACCCTCCAATTCTGGGAGTTTTTACCCCCAGAATCGAGATCTCCCATATTTGGGCACCTCACGCAGGCCAACTTTTTGCAATGGGACAATGCAGTTGTTTGGCATGCCGTTATAAGCAACGTTGCTCTTTGGACCTGGATGCCCAGGAATGTTTTTTTGGCATTGCTTGTGCTTGTGTACAAGCACAAGCTTGTGCTTGTACACAAGCACAAGGAAAAATGCGTCAAAAATTAACTTTTGTGATAATGTGTTTTATTTATAGAATCAAGTTAAGATTATCGCATCTTGGAACCGAGGTTGCTGGTAATCCCGGAAGGAATCGTAGTTTGTACAACATTTCTCTGATTGCAAGGTCGGCCAAGGGGAACGCGCCCGACCACAGGATAGACATAACCCGACCACTGGATAGAATGCACTTACTGAAAATCTTTGTCAAAAAAATTGTCTAATTTTAGATAAATTAAGACCTCAAATTCGGATTTCCAGCAAAAAGTTATCCTAAGTAGGTACTTTAAAAATCTAAGCGTATCTCACGTATCGTACTAAAAGGATTTACAATCCGCGGTAATCTACTTACACAGAGCACGGTCGAAAAATAATCCGCGTTAATCTCATACCCGCGTTAATCAGAGGCTCGACTGTACTAGTATCTTGCCGCAGCTTACACCGCGTCCTAGGAAATTAGACCGTAAAAAATCAGACCCGTTGATGTTTTTGTTAAAAAATGTCATTTTTCGACCAAAATTTAGAATTTTAAGTGTCTACCATCCACAGCAAGGTCTCTTTTATAAAAATTACTCACCGCAAAAATTTTTGTGAAAAAACATAGGAGTTTTGCTCCATCAGCAGAAAAATTTGTTTTACAGGCATCTTTAAAAAGAGAATAACAAAATCAGCAGCGGTAGTAAGAGAAGTAAATATATTAGCATGTAAGAGCAAACGCAATTATTTTAGTCGGAGTTCCAACAAAAAAATCCATAAAATCCACATCCTTTTACTTCTCAATAAATCCCAATATAAATGGGAATGGTCAGAAATGTCGATAAATAGACCTCCCTAAGTTTCCGAAAGTGGCCTTTGATCTTTTAAATTGACTCTTAACTGTGAAAATTCTCAATCTCGCTGATAAAGATCAATTTTCCTGTTATCAGCTTGCTTATGCCTATCCAACGTCACCTCATTCAGTCCCGGCTAACATCTGGATCGTGAGGTCCACGTAAAATCTACATACAGACTTCTGGAAATCAGCTCTATTGTATGATTGGTTGATGTTGCTTGTTTATGTGAAAAAATATTTCACCGATTAACTCAGCTCGCCATGCTGAATATTTCTGCTGAAACCAATTTCCATGTGGTGCCCTTGAATTTCGATTTGCAAAATTATGGTTGAGATTTTCCTCAAAGTGACAATCTTTAGCAAAACAACAACCGCCATTTTGAATCAGGTAAAGGCGCGAATATGAATGAGAATTTTAAACATAATATCGAAAAGGGTTTGGTTGCTTTGGACGTTGGGTAATTAAACCGAAAACGTTGGCTGAGGACAGCGCTTTGTGTTGGTTGTGGATCGATTTGGTGCTATTGTGCGGCGCACAGAAAAGACTGCAGGGACAGACAGAGCGCAGAGAAGGAACCATTGCCTTCTTTGCGGAAGGAAACAAAAATTACTGTAGCGTTGTGAGACCCAAATCACCTGCACATCGTTGTTTTGCTAAAGATTGTCTCTTTGAGGAAAATCTCAACCATATAAAACTATATTTTTTTAATTTGAAAGAAATATGTGAAGCCATTTAATGTTTACTTAGTAATCATTTTATTATTCTTATAAGTTAGCTCGGAGCTGCTTAACTTAACAAATCGGCAGAGGGCGACACTGAGATTAGTCAGAACATTGCATGAGTTTACATTTTGTTACAGTTTTATCATAACAAAATAAAAACTAAAGCTGATCGAAAGATGATAAATAAAAGTTGACAGTAATAAAAAAGGGAGAGACTTAATAAAATGAGGTCAGAAGGAAAAATGCGTCAAAAATAATGTGTTTTATTTATAGAATCAAGTTAAGATTATCGCACCTCGGAACCGTGGTAAAATTGTTTTCCTACGGCACTCCATGAGTCCGGTAATCGGGACTAGACTGTACTGTGCAAGTCTCGGCATAAAATTTTAACATTAATTTTGTACCAACATCAATCAAGTGAGCTCGAATAAAAACCACAGCGCATTCTTTTGCATTATTGCTTTGAAATAGTGGAGGTAATCTTAGTAACCATCGTGGTACTGCCAACATTTCTCTGAGACTTTCCAAATTGGCCACAGGTTAGAAGACGAATGGTCGCTTGTCGATAGGATCGAAAGCAAATGATCGTCGTCAAAGGATTGAAAAGTGTGACAGACGACAGACAAAGTGAGACCAAGGCTGCCGCGATAGGTCCGGGGCGCAGTCTAAGTGCAATAACGAGTATAAAGTAGAGCACGGGAATGGTGGAGGATACCAATGGGCAAATTGCCTGAAATATTTTAGATTGTATTACTTTCAATTTTTTTATATGGATGAAAATTTCCCGTCCAAATTTTTGTAGGATTACTTTCTTCCGAATTTTTTGTTTCCCATAAATTTTTTGGTGGAAAATGTTGGTGAAAATGTCTTTTTTGGACCGTATAAAGTTCTCATGTGAAATGTAATTTAAATACATTTGAATTGGCGCTTCATATCCTGTGAAGACTGATATATAATTCCAAACTACTGGCAATTTAAACCACTTTCGCGAATTTGAATTTTTCTTATAATTTTTCGTTCTTTGTCAAATTTTTGGAGTATTTTGTTAGCATTTGCAAAAATGTTGAAAACCATATAAAAAATTCAAAAGTTTTCTATAGTTTAAACTTACCATGGCCAGAAGTGCCCGTTGAAATTCCTTATGCATCTTTTGTGTGCCGCTATTGGTCGAGTGCTGGCCGATCCAATCAAAACTTTTGGCGATCTTTTTTTCGCACCATGCTACGATGAAAATGCTTCCACTACACGTCATGTTCCAGGATGCCAAGCAGGCTATCAGTTGCCATTCTGTCTATAATTATGTTTTTATATAATTGTGAGCTGTGAACTTTGTATTTTCTATTGGATCGCCAAATTAGTACTAATATCATCTTCCACTCTAACCTATTTCGCAGGATATATGTCCGTCTGACCCCTTTTGGAACTTTTCGAGTTCCCCTCCTTTTGGGGCCCATGATAGCTCAAAATGCTCCCCTGGGAATTCTAAGAACGAATCCGCCAAAATTTTAGAGGGAGAACCCGCGGCAAATTAAGTCTCCAAATTAAGATTTACTCTAAATTTGAATGAAAAAACATAAAAGCATACTAAATGACGTCCCAATACGTAGATCGTTCCGGTGTGTGGCCAGCTGTTTAACTCCAGCACATGATGACCTATCGGCTGAAACTCCTCGCGCACTTCACCGTACACACAAAAACTGAAGAAAATAGTAACTGCGCTCTGCGCTAGCGAAACGGTAATAACAAAAATGGTGGATCGTGTCGATTTGGCACTAAAAGTGAGTATTACAGTCTTGTTTGGATCATTAGAAACAAGGCCGGTGAAAACCTTTCGGACTATCGAATTTTTAGATTACTCAATTTTTAGATTACAGCCCGCGGTTTAAGCCACGGCTGCCAACTTCGTACGAATGCCACGGCTTTATGAGAATACGTGAGAATAGATCTAGTATAAGTCAGCAACTCAGTATCAGTGCTAAAAATTTGGTGCAAACTTACTTCTTTTTGCATAAAAACAGATATCTGTAGATAAATTGCACTGGGATCCATATAATATTTGTATGTAGAATGGTCAGATACACCATCACAGTAAATGAGTCAAAAGAAGCTGATCGTCCTGCAAAGAAACCGTTTGATATCAGTGTAGCATAGCCATCTATAGTCAGTAGGACCTGGAAATCAGACGAACTAAATAAGTTACAGAAAACTGTTTTTTTCTTTTTTAATTCTTTTTAAATGAGATTATGAATCATACGACGAAGGAACTTTTCTTGCTTTAATCTAAGGTCTGGCACATTTTTAGCATACAACTTCGTAAAACTTTTTCTGTAGGAGGTGTCGGAAGATTCGATACGTACTTCTTTTCCAGTAAGTCAGCTTTCTCTAACCGTCTTACTAATTTTTTATACTATTTCTCAAATTGTTTGCCTCTTTTATAATATTTGTATTTTAACTCTCTTTTGTGTTGTCATTGTGTTTGTTGATTTGGAGGTCATTGGTTGACCAAAACTATTAGTTGGTCATTGGTCTCAACAAGGTCCAATTGTGGTAAATTTGGGTCGAAAATGGCCAAAAATAGCATATTTTTCACCCTGTTTTCATCATTCACTTAAAACTTTTACTTTTTGCTCAAAATTCTCTATTTTACACAAAATGCAAATAGAAAACTAGGCGCTAGTACGGAAGTCCTCCCCCCAAAATCAATAGGGTCCCCCCTATTGATTTTTTTGTACAAATTTCTTTACTCGAAGAAAAAGATGAAACCAGACAGATAATTCTAGAAAGTCATGACCACTTCTCTTTTGTCCATCACTAGTTTTAATTTATTTTGTTAGTTTCTCTGTTTAATTTTGGTTGTTTTAATTTTGGGGGGAGGACTTCCGTACTTGCCGAAAACTACAGGCTGCGCTATAAACGCTTGGTAGATACGATAAATATGATAATAAATAGGGGTCGGCGAGTCCGAGTCCGAGTCTTTCCGAGTCCGAGTCCGAAACGGACTCGGACTCGGATTCGGACTCGGTAAAAGGGGGTCCGAGTCCGAGTCCGACGGACTCGGACTCGGTTATTTTCGGCCGTGCCCATTGGGCGCGACCGAGCGAAATTTTTGAACTTTTTTGAAGAATACCGTAAACTCTCTAATTTAACCCCCGGGGGTATAATTATTCAATCGACCTCTAGGGGGGGGCAAAATTAGAGGGGGGTAAAATTACGCGATCGAGGTTTCGCGCCGCGCCGGAGGCGCGGCGCGAAAAATTTTTTGGGATGTTTGCTCAAATTTGCTCAATTTTTGCTCAAAAAATTCAAAATTTGAATTCCCTACAAAATTTTCAATGTTTATTTTTACAAACACCCAATTTTTCCTAATTTTCAGTAGATCTATTCTCTATTCTTTGATGAATTTTAGTTGGACAATTTTAATTAGAATAATTGTTTTAGTTCCCTCAACGTCAGCGTGTGATCCAACAAGCGATCTTTGGAAAGAAATTGTCGATTACGCATCAAAGCCTCGACAGACACTCCAGATGCAGGACCCTTCTGATTCCAACAAGAGCAAAGCTTGCGATCCGATGGACTGGTGGAAGAACAATTCAAAGAATTTCCCTCTCTTAAGCAAGTTTGCAAAGCGCTACCTCACTCCTGATTGCACGACTAGGATGAGTGAAGGCTTGTTTTCAACTGCTAGGAACGTGTTCACCTATCAGAGAATGAGTTTGAAACCACGTAAGGCTCAGATGATCATATTTTTGAACCGCATTTTGCCTATCATAAACTATCGTTATTAGTATGTATTACTTGAACTTTGTGTTGATTGAATTGAAAAAATAAAGTTTAAAGTAAAAACGACATAGAAATGCAAAAAAAAATCGGCGGGAAAAAATATAATTCAAACGGACTCGGCGAGTCCGGACTCGACTCGGACTCGGTCATCACTACCGAGTCCGAGTCCGGACTCGGACTCGGACTCGTCAACTGATATTGGAACCCTACCGAGTCCGAGTCCGGACTCGGATTCGCTCGGACTCGGACTCGGTGATAAATTCCGACCCCTAATAATAAACCTTGGTGAATTGTGGCAAATTTTGGCTAAAAAATTGTGGAAATGGGCAAAAAGTGGCATTCTCGCCCTATTTTCGTAATCTACTTAAAATTGTTTAATTTTAGCCAAATTAATTCAAATAGATAACTACCGGCTGCGCGATAAACGCGCTGATGCTAAGGGCGAGATCAAGCAATGCATCGATGGTCAACAGGTATTGATACAGTTTGACTCCAAAAGCGGAGTGATATTTGATGAGGTAAAGCAAGTAGACGTTGAACAGAATGGAAAGAGTGGAAGGAGCGTTGTCGTGTAATCCAAAATTAAAAATTTCCAGTCACCCCTTTTTACCCCAATGCCATGCGTACCAAGTATGCGCGGCAATTTAAATTACATTTCCTTTTACTAGTTTTTATGTCAATAACAGTAATATTGATTAAAAACGGTTAATCGTTTTTAATATTTCAGATAACTGGCGAAACATCGGTGAAGTATTTGGGGTGGTATGCAGCCGCTTTGTCTTCTGTGGACGCTGGCATTTGCGGGATATATTTTCTAAGAATCCTGTCAAAACGAGATACGGTTGTTGTGCAAACAGTTTCCACTAGTTATTCGAACCAATAAAATGTTATTATTATAAAATTACAGTAAAAATATTATTCTGAAGAACTATAAAATTTTTTTCACATTTTTTCACCTGGTAGCAAACAAACGTGAAAAAAATGTTTTCTCAAAAAAGTTCTGAAAATGCGCTATCTTGCCCAAAAAATTACAAGGAACACGAATATGACGTTATTTTTTTGCACTTTCATAGACAAAACGCCCGAAAACGGCCTTTGAAATCGGATTTTCTTCATTTTCCTTGTAAAAATCCAATTTTCCGTATCAGGCTAACTTTTTTTTCGTAACGTATGGGGAAAAAAGCTTGGTACCATTCAAGGTGGGGTAAATTCCTATCCATCACATTTTACCAGGTGAGCGCCATCCAAAGTGAGTGTTCCTTGTAAGTTGAACATTTGTATGCGGGAATACAACACGAATTAGTCCTTACTGATCACGGGGAAGTGGGGAAAACTTCCAAAATTCTTGATCAGATACTAACTGAACGAATCCCTAAAAAGCAACGCCGACGTCATAGAAATTCCAATGATCTCATTTTATGTTAAAATTTTATTTTTATTATTGTCATTTTGATCGTATCACTTACACACGTTACCAGATGCAAGTTACATGAAACCTGTGGCAGACCTTCGATGTCAGCCTTAACGAAAGCCCAGGGATAATATGCAATGTAGGACCGGAAATAAAGCAGTACAATTTGGATTACACTAACGCTTTCTCATTACAATTTATCAATAAATTTTTTAATTTATTTAAATAAGACTTACATCATCCAAAAATGTAGGAAAATACAATTTTAAAACGTATGAAATTGTATGGAGTATATACAATTTCACACAATTTGGCTCTGATCTGTGTACATATTTCTCTTAAAATTAGAATGAACTCGTGGGGAGGTGTAGCTATTGTGGTCGAGTCCATTTTGCGCTCCCATAACGCTTTTCTTATTACATTTTTATGTATGGATACAATTTTTCGGGTCCCTCTAAGTCGCAAGGTGAAGCTCCCCCTCCCCCCTTCCCCCCTCCCCCCCGCAGATTGGGAAGGATGCTGTGCTCGGATTTGGGCGAGTGATACGTCGATCGCTTCGTCTCGACGAGAGAAGACGATTGGTACCGGTTTCAAGGGCGGCACGGCCCCCTGTGGCCCCTTTTATCCCCCAGGGGGCCAGAAAAAGCAACTTTTCACGCTGCGCTCGGATTTGGGCGAGTGATACGTCAATCGCTTCGTCTCGACGAGAGAAGACGAATGGTACCGGTTCCAACCGACACTGGTGTTCCTATCCGGAGATATAGCTTCGGAATTCTGCCAAATCCCGGATTTGGCCAGGTCACATATCACCCGTCGCGCCTCGGATCTGGGCGTGCGATACGTCAATCTCTTCGTCTCGACGAGACAAGACGATTGGTACCATTTTCAGCCTACACTGGTGTTCCTATCCGGAGATATGGCTCCCGGAAAATCCTGGATGACTATGGGCGCCGCCATGCGACGAAGTCGCTGGGGCACAATTTGGTTCGCACAGTTCACATATTTTGCTTAAAAATTCACGACTGCTGCTTTACTTCTTTTAAACATGGCTTCCTCAAATTTTGGCTGTTGTCCTTACATAATCACGCTAGAAGCAATTATCTGTCTTCTTTGTCATTCTGTGAATATTTTCACAATGTCCAAAATCGTCTACCGACCAAAAGTTCTTCTGCCTAAAGCTTTGGGGCTGTGCTGGTGTCTCCCACAGCGAAATCTCGGTACTTATGCCGTTGGGGGGGGGGGGTGCAGGCTTTTTCCCCATTTTATGATCACATTTTATTATCAGAAGCAGGCAGTGATGAAATAAATCCGTATAAGACCATAACGAGTAAACAATATCAAAAAATTTAACATTTAAAGTACAATCGATAAATGATTTTCCAGAATTCGTACATACGATTTTCCTTAAATTGGCGTTTCCAGATAAACTCGTCGATGTAACTGGTAAAAACGTTCCTTTATAAAATCCACGATTTTTTCTACAATTACGTTTTGTGCACTCCCAACGCTTTCCATTTTTATGTTTAAACAGTTTCATTTGATGTCCGCAAATGCACGTAATTGCAAGAGGAATCAATCCCAGCTGCTGCAACCATTGTTCAAATGGAGTAACCAAACCATCATTTGTAGCATCAATCATGCGATAAATTTGACGAAGATTGATCCAAGAAGTAAAAGTGCCCATACACTTTCTAGAAAATGACGATGGAAGTGAGGACGAAGACAATGAAGATCGTACAGATAAGCTGCGATGAGGAAAACTAATCTGCAGCAGCAGTGGAAGAAATAAAATGGGGAACCTGCACCCCCCCAACGGCATAAGTACCATTACGATTTCAAAACTCCCCAAATATCACCCTAATTAAGAGCCTAAGTATAATAAACAAAGTAGGACCGGAAATAAAGGAGTACAATTTGGATTACACTCGTGCTTTCCTCAGTACATTTTTTGTCTCATTATAATTTTTGCTTAAAATGAAATTGTATCAAGTGTATACAATTTCACACACTTTGGCGCTGGTCTGTAGACATATTTCTCTTAAAATTTGAACGAAATCGTGGGCCGGTGTAGCCAGGGTGGTCGGGAACAATTTGCGTTGCCATAACGCTTTTTTCATTACATTTTTCTCCCTGGATACAATTTTTTCGTAACCAAAATAGTATAGAGTTTGCACAATTTCACATAATTATGCTCACACTTTTGACATATTTTGCTTTAAAATATTATATTTCAAACTCAAGCTTTACATTTCATTCACAATTGCTGCTTTATTTCTTTTAAATATGGCTTCCAGAATTTTTCCCTACATAATCAAGCTGGAGGGTATTATCTGTCTTCTGTGTCATTCTGTGAATATTGTCACAATGTCTAAAATAGTCAACCGCAGGTTCCGCCACAGTAATAATTATTCTCGTATTAAATGTTTGTCCCCGGTCGTGATAATATATATGTCGGCTAGTGTTTATTTGTCCATCATGACTCTGCCACTTTATGCTAATGGACCTTTATTGTTGGTATGGCCAAAAGGTAAGTTTTTCTATTGTGACCAGGGATGAGATTTTGGACCTATTTCTCTTTAAAATAGGTCTTTCTTAGGTCTAATTGTCAGCTCTTTTTTCTTCCGTTTCTTTTATGTTGTATCTTGTCAGTAACAATGCTATGTTGGAAGAAAGGCAGACATGTAGAAAACACATACTCATTTCAGACGCGCAGGTTTAAGCGAGCAGAAAAAACACAGTCTTTTACTGCTCTCTTTGGACCTATTTTAGGTCCAAAGAGAGAAAATAAGTCAATTGGACGTAACATTTAGACCCAAGAAAGATCTTTTTAAAGAGAAATAGGTCCAAAATCTCATCCCTGATTGTGTCTTGCCGTGTTTTAAGTGATTCCAGATTGAACTGTTTCCAACCCAAAATTTTCGGACCCCACTTTAACCTACGCGAAAATCTAAACAAAGTGTAAAGTCTTAGACAAACACATTTGGAACACACGATTTTTGCCTATTTTTAGACTGTTAGCTACCCTAAATGGAAGTTTCATTTTTTCGGTAATAAAGGCGAACGTAATAATATAATGGAATTTTCTAGCTGACAATGAGAATGTTAAGTTTTGGTTCACGCTGCAAAGTTATAACTACTTTGCGACTGCTCCTGTGCTCATGTTCTTTCTCACTTTGGATCGATGTCTGGCATTGAAACTACAGTTATTGTATGGCATATGGATACGGAAATTCACAGCAATGGCCGCTGGATTGATTGCATTTTTGGTTTACTGTTTCAGCGTGGGATCTTTTGTACTTTTCAAACGTACCTTTATTAACATTCCATAAAATTCTGTAAAACGGAAAGATTAATTTAGTGACTGAATGTAAAGATATGGATGCATGCGACATTCTGAAGTACTCTGCGAAGCCAACGCAGCCGCAAATACTTTGTAGACTAAGCTTTAGCACAGCAAATTTTGCACTATGTCTATACTTCCTCTGGCTTACTCGACACGCTTTCCGCAAAAGATCAGTTGTAAGTATCAAAAATTGAAACAAGTTCGAACTTGTTTGAAAAAGTAGAAATTCAGCACCTGACCTACAGTACAGTGTATGTAAAAGTTAAAGGAAGGCTTTCTTCATTCAAAATATGGGAACTCAGTATTGGATTATTTTGTAAAGTATGCCGACATTGAGTACCAAATTAAAAAAAGTCTTACTTATAATTTTTTCTTTAAAGTATGATAGACCAAATCCTTAACTTGCGTTTTATTTAAAAACGCAAGTTTAGCAATGGCTAAACTTCCAAAATGCCCTCCATTAAGCTTTACTTACACTGTATTGTTGGTCTGGTTAGCCAAAACATGAGACATACCTCATAAAGCTCTTTCAAAGTATGGACTTCGGTCCGCACACTTTTAGGAACGCTTCTTATTACTTATTTGCGTTTTCAGAAGAATTCGGTTGTCAAATTTGCACTGGTGACGGAATTATGCTGCAGTGTAATACCGACATATTTCGGATATGTGTTTCTTACTGTAATACTAGCGAAGTGGGGCCGCTTCGCGGCCCTCACTTCGCTAGGAAGCGGTTAGCGTGCACAGCGGGAGATTGGGTTCGTCATCGCTTCGCGCACCGCCATCAGTATGCCCTCGGCTGTTGTTCGGGAGTAAGAGTTGTTCGGGAGTAGAGCAGCATGAGACTATTTCGGGCCTTCGGCCCTCAAGCAGCTGTTGTTCGGGAGTAAGGGTTGTTCGGGAGAATATGTTCTAAGTTCCCTCACATTCCAAGGGAGAAGGTCGGGCGCTGCGCGCCCGACCACAGGACTGGCTCGCCGCCTCCGGCGTCTCGCAATGTATATGGGGCAAGATATGGTCAGCGTATGGTCGACAGTCGCGGCATTCGGCCGCTCCTTCTGACTAATGTGCGGCAGAGACTTGTGTCTCTGACTAATTTGTGTCTCTGACTGGCTTGTGTCTCTGACTCACTTGTGTCTCTGACTGGCTTGTGTCTCTGACTGACTTGTGTCTCTGACTGACTTGTGTCTCTGACTAATTTGTGTCTCTGACTGACTTGTGTCTCTGACTAATTTGTGTCTCTGACTGACTTGTGTCTCTGACTAATTTGTGTCTCTGACTGACTTGTGTCTCTGACTAAGCACCCCTAAGAACACTTGACCGAAATTTTCGGGGACAAAATACTTGACCGAAATTTTCGGGGACAAAATACTTGACCGAAATTTTCGGGGACAAAATACTTGACCGAAATTTTCGGGGACAAAATACTTGACCGAAATTTTCGGGGACAAAATACTTGACCGAAATTTTCGGGGACAAAATACTTGACCGAAAATTTTCGGGGACAAAATACTTGACCGAAATTTTCGGGGACAAAATACTTGACCGAAATTTTCGGGGACAAAATACTTGACCGAAATTTTCGGGGACAAAATACTTGACCGAAATTTTCGGGGACAAAATACTTGACCGAAATTTTCGGGAAAACAAAATACTTGACCGAAATTTTCGGGGACAAAATACTTGACCGAAATTGTACGGGAATTATTTTTTAGCGTACATTTTTGACAATTTTCTATTTTAGCTAAATTTTGACCTCAAATTCGGATTCCCCGCTAAAAATTACTCTAAATAGTCAAAATACTTGACCGAAATTTTCGGGGACAAAATACTTGACCGAAATTGCAGCAGAATGCCAAAGGCGGGAATTCAAATTTCAATTTCCCATGGGACGCCTGACAGCTTTAACTTGACCGAAATTTTCGGGGACAAAATACTTGACCGAAATTTTCGGGGACAAAATACTTGACCGAAATTTTCGGGGACAAAATACTTGACCGAAATTTTCGGGGACAAAATACTTGACCGAAATTTTCGGGGACAAAAATATGGTACATTTTAGCTAATTTGTCTATATTTAGCTAAATTTTGACCTCAAATTCGGATTCCCCGCTAAAAATTACTCTAAATAGTCAAAATACTTGACCGAAATTTTCGGGGACAAAATACTTGACCGAAATTGCAGCAGAATGCCAAAGGCGGGAATTCAAATTTGAATTTCCCAGATGACGCCTGACAGCTTTAACTTACTATAAGGATTAATTATCTTATGCAGTTCGATTTAGCTTTAAATTATATTTCAGATAACTGGCGAATCAGCGATAAAATATTTGGGGATATATTCAAATACTCTGGTTGCTGTGGACGCTGCCATTTGCGGATTATATTTTCTAAAAATGTTATCAAAACGAGATATCGTTGTGCAAACAGTTTCTATGGGTCATTCGAAGCAATAAAGAATTAGCATTAGAATCTGTAAAAATGTAATCAACTCTGTGTAAAATTGCTACGCTTAGTTTAGGGATCATTGATCAATCTTGGGATCATCGTATTTGGGTTAAATAAGCCTTCCAATAGTTTGGACTGAAGAGGCGGACTAAGATGAATAACACTCAGGTTTTAGACCAAATTTGTTCTTGCTGCATTGTTGCCGTATTATTATGCGTACATAATTGTTTCCATATACGGGGGACAACAAATAGGCTTTTGCGCTGCAGACGACATCTGAAAACATTTGTAACACTTCCGAATTGCCATATTATTTTGCGTAAAACATTTGCAACCAATTCGAACAATTTTTTTAACGTTCTCTGCTCTCTTTCGATTTCGCCAGTCTTTTTTAAATTTATGCACCCGAAAAAGACCATTGAAAACGTCAAAGCACCAACCAGAACGCAGTGAACATTTATACTTCAAATACCAGAATTTACAAACGGTACATCACTTGTCCAGATCCCTACTTTCCCAGTCCAATCGTCCTTCCGGTACAAGTTTAGCCCCTCCCCATCCGATGGGGGAGGGGGGGGATAAACATTTTCTAAGGCATTTTTGTTTAGTTGCCCCATCCTACATTTTTCGCCAAAAAATCAATAGGGGCACCCTATTGTTTTTTGACAAATTTTTCAGAAAATTATTTTTCGATCCATAGGGTCCCCCTACGGATTTTTGGCAAAATTTTTTTTCGGAAAGATTTGTCAAAAAATCAATAGTCATACCCCCCCCACCCCCTCGGATGGGGGGGGAACTAAATTTGTATCGTCCTTCCAAAACCGAATTTTCAGGATAATGGGAATCGATCGTTTTTGTTTTGAGGAATTCGTAATAAAAAACTAATATAAAATGCTTACATATATATGCATTTGTCGTAGTTCTTGAGCGCCATCAAACAAACAGCCGATAAAGAATATGATCTCCGCATATTTCTTAGCACCGGGCCCGGCGCCCATTCGAGATTGTAAATGTTTCACTAGCGTTTGGAATACCGAATACTTTCCTTCTCCAGTAATACTCTGCCTCTATTCGAGAGTCCGTGTATTGCTACAAGAAAAGTTTTATGATTTATAGGATAATAACTCAAATTACATAACGAGTGACGGGCCTGCCGCTTCGCGGCAGCGATGGGGTAAAGGGGTACATGGCAAAGTTGTCCAAAACGGCCCGGGGAATCGATTGGGAACATAAAAAAACACCACTTCGTATGAACAAAACCATAAAAAACACGTTTTTGTGTTTTGGCGCGAATTTAAATATTCAAATTTTGGATCTAAAAATTGCTAAATTCCTAACTTTTCAAGAGCTATCATTTGAGCTATCACTCGCCCATTTCTGACGTCGGAATCGCGATTTACGTTTTATGCCCTCAGGCAACTTTGATGACTCATAACTTTTGATGTTACGCTTTTTCTAACTGGCGGTCTGGTTTTTCTTGATCTACATATCCAGGGGAGTCGATTGACACCAAAATCAGGGGCGGCACTCGAATTTTGAAACCTGACGCAGAAAACAGCGCTTTTCTTAAGATCTACTATGGATATGACTCATCAGGGTACTCCGTCCTTTTTAACTAAAAGTATAACTTACCGGGGTGTGAGTAAATGACAGCTTTAAGCAACACATATTCCTCCATAGTCATCTGAATACTGGACAATGCCGCCATTGCTCGGCAAGTAAGTTGCTTCAGTCGTTCCATTAATCTAGAATATTTTCCGTGATAATTTCACACAAAATTTACGTACTACTGAGATTACCCTTTCAATCTGACGTGGTTGGGTAGCTAAAATAATATGTTCTAGAATGTGAAAATATCTTAAAAGTAGTAACTTAACGAGAGTGGGGCGCCCGCGGCCTTCGCCGCTAAATCGGGGGTGAAATCCAGGATTCGCGCACCTCAGAACTTTCTACGGTCCGCTCGGATCGGGCTGGGTAATCGCTCATTTTGCTCGGCTCAGTCAGAACTGTCGATTGGTGTATCACTCGGGCCGATCCGAGCGGAGCGTGAAAAGTTGGCCTTTTACGTGACACACAGACACACACACAAACACTTAACACACACAAAAACACACAGACACGCACACACACACACACGGAAGCGGCTTAGGTAGAGTGGATGAGACACTGATGTGTAGAGCTCTCTTGAAACTCACCATAATAGGTAAAAATTCATTGGGCATAATGAAAGCTTCTGATTGCATTTGCCATGAATAGAACGCCTCAAGAAATATTGCATTGGTCAATGTCGCGTTTTTCAACAGCGCTTCCTATGTTAGTGCTATTTAAGTAGATTAGAATTAATAACAAATATAAAACAAACCTGGTCATTGTAATCGAGTTGTGAAAACACAGGCATTGTTCTGGCCTAAGTTTTTGATATAATTCCAATACCTTGTGCTTGTGCTTGCTAGCAAGCACAAGCATAAGCAATTTGCTCATAAAACCGTCGCCCGTCACGATGGTCGACGGCGTTTATTTTTAAAATAAAAAATATAGAAGATTGCAGAAGTATTTGGTATCATTAGCAGGGCGGCCACATCAAATAATGCGTCGCCAAGAATCGGGGACGCATCGTTTGAATCGGGAATGTAGGCGGGGTACAGTGGCCTAGGAGTCAGGTAGGTGAAACGAGCTCGACACCCCGGCATCCACCATGTTGCTATTCATGGGCGGTTGGGTGCGTCTGCTCACGATAAACGTCTGTACTAAACACTTCCATGTACATATATGTCGACTTACCATTTCGATGCATAAAAATATGTCTAACATGAGCCATTTTGACCGCCTTTCACTCGCTTCAATACTAACCGCCTTGTTGATAGTAAGTGTCCATGTGAGTTCCTTTGGGTATTGATCTGCATGATCCAGCACATTTTCATGATTAGACAGTACTTCTCGAATACTTCGAAATATTACGGATTCGCTCAGCCAACGAGAACTTTCACGGATTTGCCGGACTTTTAGTTCGACGTATACGAGAGATTGAATGATTTTGTCCTCAATTGTCTCTTCAAACACAAGACCTGTCTGAAAACAGTTACACTTACGAATCCTTTTATCTAGTATTTCAGTGCTGTCTTTTCTCGGGATTTCATCAACTGCATTCTTAGGGGTGCTTATTCAGAAATTTTATAGTAAGAAGCCTCAATATGACCATCAATGTTTTGTTTTCAAACACATCGAAGCCCAAAACCGGTCCTTATCAAAGAATCGGGATAACCAGATGCCAAAAAATATCAAAATGTAGCTTACCCTCCCAATGACAACAGGACATCTTTCTCCATATTTTTCCAAAAGATAGCACTAAAATCCGTCCATACTAAATTAAATAATAAAAATATATTCCAGAAACCCACCCTCCTATTTGCCACTTTGTCAGAAAACTTCGCCACATCAACTGATGCCGGGAATTGCATTGCTCGGATATTCATTCTGAATCGATAATTGAGAGAATTGATCTTAAAGCACACCATCAAAGAATACCCTGCTAAAATGCATCGATCAAATCGACATGCGCGGCATCGCTTGATTCCTGAAAAAAATACTAAGTGAAGCACTATCGGGTGGGGCATAAGTTCTGTTACCACTTTTCAACAATGTGTATTTCTTCTAGAATGAATAAATGACTATAAGTGTTTGGTATTATTTTGTTGCCCATCTTGTCTGCTTTAATCTGGTATATAACTTTTATATATGACATCACAAAATATAAAAAATCTTACACAAAGTTTGAAATCACCTGAAAAGCTTGCAAATCTTGCAGACTGCCAAAACAATTTTTTTCAGCACGTAAATATTGTAATCAAAAAGTTGTGAAATATGTAAAATATCTTTGGAAATTTTTCAGGTGAGGTGATTTCAAACTTTGTGTAAGATTTTTTATATTTTGTGATGTCATATATAAAAGTTATATACCAGATTAAAGCAGACAAAATGGGCAACAAAATAATACCAAACACTTATAGTCATTTATTCATTCTAAAAGAAATATGCACTGTTGAAAAGTGGTAACAGAACTTATGCCCCACCCGATATATAAGCTGCTTTGAGAAGTCTGACCTTACGCTTTTTTCTTCTTCATAGATAGAAATACTTAGTAGGAACTTTTACTCTGACCTTCCGGTCGGCGTTAGTCGGGGTGCCTGGAGGCCTATATCTATTTTGCCGATAACTAGTATTGTCTATGGCATTTTCAATCTCATTCATTTACCATGCATTCTGCTGCACATTCCATTGAGTTTGCATACGTATGTCTTGGATGAGACAAGAGTGCGACGGAAAAAAGTTTTACATCCTACAAGATACATCAAGATACTATCACGAATTCAAATATTACTATTTACCGTTACAAGAAGGCACATCGTAATGACTAAAATTGTCATAAGTGGTCGTTTATTTTTTAAAAAATTGCTTACCAGCAATTAGTAGAAAGACCGCATACCAGACCTAAAACTCAAAAAATCATAAATGTAAGAGATGAACAGTAAAGCTAAATGCTTTAAATCTTACATTTAGTCGGCACTTCCATGTTTTGAGCAAAATTTTTTGGCTCCAATTGGCCATTTTGAAGATCACCGGAAGTAAACGTCAAATATTCGCTGTCAACGAATGTCATTGGTGAGCCTAAAAAATCCACAGATGTTGCAAGTGCCTTGCTGAAGGAGCCAGAATAAAGCGATTCGTGCGCAGTATTTGGTCCAGAAGCATTGGTATTTAGATGAGCGTCATTGACTGCTTGCATTGTCTACAGAATCCTTTATACTTCTAGAATTTTTTCATGTTAAAAAATTGAATTTTCAATATGAAAAAATTTTGGATGTGGAAAGAGGCAGGAGGTAACTACAGACAAAAAATACAAAATGTAATGTCTTACATTTTGTCGGCATTTCCATATCTCGAGCAAAATTTTTTGGCTTCAATTGGACATTTTGAAGTTCACTGGAAGTAAAAGTCACATATTCTAAGGAATCCGTAGTAATAAGTAGTAAATAAAAAATAGTCAAAAATAACTAGACAGACACCCACGCCTATGCGATAATGAGGCTAGACTTGTCTCTCCAATACCAACGAATGTCTTTGTTGGTCAGAAGGAATCCACTGACGTTTCACGTGCCTTGCTGAATGAGCCGGAATAAAGTCATTCGTGCGAAGTATTTGGTGTGCAATGCACTTAATGTCAGACCTCTAAAGGAGAGGGATTAGGTCTCCCTGCAAAAAAACCTAATCCTCCGGCTATAAGATGGGGCAGAGGATACTAGGCCTTTACCACGCATTTAATAAGAAAAGTAGCGAATGCTGGAGTGCATTTGATTATAAATGCCAATGCATTCACACAAGGGTGAACACAAAGGTATATGAAAGATTGATTGCAAAAGTGATCGACCAAAAATCGACTATAAGTGGTAATAGGATTAGATCGGGAATCTGCGTAAGACAAGGGCGATATAGACCAAATGTTACCAATTTTTAAATTATAGTTTTGGGAACAGAGAGAATTGTTTTATTTAATTATACTATTTCAAGAGTGAAGTGCTCCGGAGCGTAATGCACACAATTTCACACCTATGCGATAATGAGGCTAGACTTGTAACTCCAATACCAACGAATGTCTTTCTTGGGCCTGATGAATCCCTTGATGTTTCAAGTGCCTTGCTGAAGAAACAGGAGTAAATTGAATCGGTATATAAATTGTTTATACCCTCCCAGACTACAAACTACAAAAGCGCGTTAGTGAACTACTAGATATTCGTCGGGCCGAGCCTTCGGCGCGGCGGGTGCATCAGTATGCATAAATAACTTAAAACCCAAGAATCCAAAAAACTTCCATTCAAATTCCCGCCAAAATCACTTTAAAAAGTCTCGTGCCAGTTAGGAGATCGGACTATTCGGGGAAGACTATGAAGGGGAATGGTATCGAGTCTTCTCTGTGAAGCGCTGCCGAAGTCTTGAGGGACAGCCAAATTCTAAGGGGATTGTTTGGACATGTTTCGCGCACATTAATTGTATTGTTTGTGAATGTGTTTGAATTCCATAAACTATTTTATTTCTTGTTGCGCGCTATATAAATATCCAGGAGGCTTGGATGGACGCACCCCACTATTAATCAAATGGAGATTTGGGGACTGGCACTATGTTATTCCAGTTTAATATGGAGGTTTGCGTGCCGCTAGGACCAGCACCTGTGTCCAAGGAGGAGGGCACACTTAACTTGCGTACCATCAAATTGATTCGACTTTCTCCGTCCACTATTTCGTGACAGAAAAAAGACCACACATTATGTCAGAGTGCTAGAGAATTTCCTCGAAATTCATTGTTTCGTGATTCCGACCGAAATTTTTGGCACCTGGGGTTTTTCAGCTATGGGGAATCACTGAAATGCTGACCACTTAAACCGTCAGAGCACAGAGAACATTTATACTTCAAAGACCTAAATATCCAATCCAATCCAGTACCAAATCAAGCAATCCAGGATTTCCTCATGGTCATAATTCCGGCATATGGATCCGGGCTGGTAAAGTGTCATTCAACAGGTGCTGACAAATGCTATAAATGCGCTAAATACCTAGTTGACTTTCACTTGGCTTGTGATAGCTCTCAACAAGCAATTAAAAAGAATGGTGATGTGTACATTTTTATTTTAGCTGAAGCCGACTTGGCGTCGGCATGGAGATCTCTCAAATCTTCTCAAGAGTTTTGTTGTTCTTTGATGCGCTATTATGACACGACTCGTCGAACACAATTTATTAGGTTGTTAACAAAGTTTTGAGACTAGACGAAGGGTTTCAAATCGAAAAATCGAGGATCCGGAAATTTTGCCGATTTCACCTATATAGGGGTTTTTTTGATGCGGGAATCCGAATTTTAGGTCAGATTTTAGTTGGTTCCGCCACGAAAATATGGGAAACCGATATTTTCTTCAAAAAAATGCCCATTTTTGGCCAAAAATGGCCCAAGAATGGCCATTTTTGGCGCGATACGAAAAAACCAATTTCAGATTCGGAATCAGCGCATCAAAATACACCTAAAAGCATGTTTTCCGAAAAATCCGAAAAAATTTGTTTTTTTGGCGATAGGGGGGACCACATGGTTTTCGAAATGTTTTGCAGGAAAAGTTTCCATTTTTCAAAACTTCGATTTTTTGGAGAAGTCCATGTGGTCCCCCTTATGGTCAAACAAATCAAATTTTTTCGGATTTTTCGGAAAAAATGTTTTTAAGGGTACAGTCGTCCCTCTCTACTATGACTAGGGCTCGGATTTTTAGGTGCGCTAAATCTCGTTTTAGGTACCTAAAAAGGTGCGCTAAAAGTCCAAAATATGTGCCAAAAACCTAAAAAAGGTATTTTAGGTTTTCATGGTTTTTGGCACAAAAATGGCCCAAAACGCTCGTTTTTTGTGTTTTTATGCTATTATTAGCTAGTTTAAACATTTTTGCAAAAAAAAAGACACTAATTTTATTCCATTTGAACCTTTTATTCACGAGTTTCATAATTGCAT
Organism: Ditylenchus destructor; assembly: GCA_022814885.1. NCBI lineage: Eukaryota > Metazoa > Nematoda > Chromadorea > Rhabditida > Anguinidae > Ditylenchus > Ditylenchus destructor. The sequence goes on along the minus strand of JAKKPZ010000479.1, from coordinate 2,794 downwards.
ATAATGTACATTTCCAAATTAACTTCACTAAAGCTTGCTCTGTTATCTGTTAAAATATTTTTGTAAATTGAAAAAGATCTTTCCACATCGCAATTGACCATCGGAGCGTACTTCATTACGGCCAATTACTGCCGACCAAAAGGTTTGCCACAAAACGACCGAGAGTGTCAGTTGTTTCATCTACTGATACCCATACAAATGATTCTCCAATATCCTGTTTTATACGTTCCATTGTCTAAAACATTAGTTTAAAACATTTTTACGTAAAAAACAAACCTCTTCATAGCACACTTTCAAATAGTTCTTGCGTAAAGTCGACTCAACCGGAACAGAGCGGTTGCAGTATTGAAGCTTGGATTGTTAACCTTGTAGAATGGAATATTGGCGCCAACAAGAGCATTACATAAGTCCTTGGAAAAGGGATCGACATTTTCAGTTTGCGAAAAAGCGAGAAACTGCTGTCTAGTGGCAGTCTTCTGGAAACGCTCAAAATTTTCGCTTTGTTTGTCTGACTCATTGTGTTGCGTCAAATGTGACTTGATTGAACATTGTATCTGGAAATTTAGGAATGTTATAAAAGCTGCGAACGGTTTTCTTAAACCTTTTTTCCGCATGGCTGGCAAAAAATTATCTTTCCATCCGTTGTGTAAATTCCTTCTGGAAATGGTTTAATCCAATCGCGAATCAAGTGATGTTTTGGCTTTGCCGGCGGCATTGCTTAAATAAGATTTGGATGAAACAAAATTTTTAAATACAACAAAGCAGAACATAAAAAAAAGAAAAGATTACAAAATGTCGTGGCTTTGATAAGCCAGAGCTTTTGAGTGGAAAAGGGTGGCGCCGACCCTTTGTTGTGGGTTGGCTGGAGATTTATATATTAGCTGCTTTCTTCCTGATCCTTTTCTGCTAGGATTTAGTGCAGCTAGAACGTTAGAGATCCGTAATCTCTTTCTTCTCTGTTCTCCGAGCCAGAACACAAAACAACTAAAAAGAAATCGGACACAAGCCAAAGCCACACAGTGTTTGCTCTTGAATGGTCTAATCTTAAAACCTAATCTTAACGAAATAGTAAACTACATTTTCGCAGATAAATACGACATTATTACAATTGAACCTGCATAATTACATCAAGACAACGTGTAAAAAAACTGGAAAAATCTTCGAAAAATTTCGAAATAATTCAGAAAAAATTCAAAAAAATTTGGGAAAATTTGTCGAAATGTGACAAATTATACAAAAAATCTTCGAAAAAGGCCATTTTAGGTGCGAAAACCTAAAATAGGTGAAGAAGCCCATTTTAGGTGTTTTTAGGTGCCCCACCTAAAAAAAACTATTTTAGGTTTTTTTAGGTGCGCACCTAAAAATCCGAGCCCTAACTATGACCCTCTCTACTATGACCAATTTTGGCCGAAACGGAATTTTTTGTATGGAAATTTCCTCTCTACTATGACCCTCCCTCTCTACTATGACCCTTTTTGGGGGTCAAGCCCGAAAAATGACAAAAGGGTACCCCCTTTTGATTTTAAAAAATTTTGTTTTTGAACTTCGCTAAAATGAATATTTTTGAAGTTAAAATCGGACCTATTTAGAACGCTTATTCACGACCTAAATAGTCATTCTAAACAGGTTCTATGCAGTGTAAAAAATTTGGAAAAAAAATTTCTTCCTCTCTACTATGACCCATTTTGACGTGGACGAATTTTTTTGTATGGAAATACCCTCTCTACTATGTCTCCCTCTCTACTATGACCCTTTTCGGCCAAAACGGATAGGGTCATAGTAGAGAGGGAGGACTGTATTTGGTATCTGCAATTGGTTTTTTCGTGTCGCGTCAAAAAGTGCCATTTTTTGGGCCATTTGTGACCAAAAAAGGCCATTTTTTGAAGAAAATAGCGGTTTTCCTTGTTTTCGTGGCTGGACCAACCAAAATCTAACCTCAAATTCGGATTCCTCGCATCAAAAAACCATATATAGGTGAAATTGGCAAAATTTCCGGACCCTCGATTTTCCGGTAAAAAACCCTGCCTCGGATGTCAGAACTTGGTGAAAAACCTAATATAACTCCTCTCAAAACGTTTATCCAAAAGTAAACTTTCCCATTCAAACATGATTTCGGCAGTCCAATTTTAACATGAGTTTAATAAAGAATCTAATGGAATCTAACCTGTTCCACATTTTCAAAAAAATGATTTTTTCCGAATATCATGACCCCCTATAATAAAAAAATCAAATGTTTTCGAATTTTTCGCAAAATGTGTTTTTAAGGCTATTTTGATGCGCTGACTCCGAATCTGCAACTGATTTTTTCGTATTGCGCCAAAAATAAAAAAACCCTGGTCGGACCAAGTGTTGCGAGCGACACAACTTTTTGTCCTCTGCAAGAATATAGAAGAAAAAAACTTCGGTAACATGAAATTTCGAAATCCAGGGCTGATTTCGAAATCATCTATTTTCGATAACAAATGCTCAATGTGTCGGATTTGACAGGCCATATTTATTTTTTTATGCCTTACACACTATCAGTGTAATATACCTCTGCAAAGCATAAAACGTCAAGTTGAATGTCAACAGCAAAAAATATTTTATTTATAACTTCTCTCAATTACGGTTTAAAATTACAATTATAATCAATTATATGAGCTATAATTAAAAATTTGACACATGTTTAAAACAATATACAAATATAAGAGGAATGAGTTTCCAAAGTTGAAAAATTTCACATGACTGAGATTTATTGGCAAGCCATAGGGGAGGGAATACCGGTACTTTATAGTAAGTTAGTGACGTCCCTCGG
>JAKKPZ010000478.1:0-32075 GCA_022814885.1 Ditylenchus destructor | reverse complement strand
CTGAGTCGATTTTTACGGATTAATGGGGGGGGGTGTTTACTATAAGGGTGACATTATCTGGGTCGAAATCGAAGGGGTCTAAATGAGAGTCCACAGTATGCACACAGTGGCTTTGTCAGTGACACTCATGGCCTTCGGCCGCTCAAACTGAGTTCCCGTGCTTTATCGTATGTCAGGGTAGACTATACATAAAATTTGGTCATGTTGTTGAAAGAATGACTTGAAAACAAAGAAAAAGTCTTGACTTTCCTTCCCTTTAAGGGCCATTCAAATACGAGGCCAGACACTCAATCTTTCAGTTTGATTCAATGCAGTTGTCATTCAGTTTGATGTAACTGTTTTATGTCTCATGTCAAATTACATGTAAATTTACTTTTTCATTATAATATTATACATAATTGCATTACAATTGCAATACATGCAAAGTCAAATTTTACCTGTATTTTTCCAAAAATTTTTAGTATGAATATAACCGGTTTATGTCGACTATTTAGCGTCCTAGATGGGTGCCATATTTCTATTTCTTCGGCAATTTTTCTAACAAAATTTTCTATGAAAAATAGGCGAAACTTTTTGAGCTGTTGCCGGACAAAATGCCATCTAAAATTTCGCCGGGATAAAATCGCGCCGCAGGCGAAAAAAATTTGAAAAATGTAAGATATAAGAGAAAAATCAAAGAAAAAATAGCGCCGCAGGCGAAAATTTTGAAAAAATGTGTGAGGTTAGAGAAAATTTTCTTTCAAAATTTTCAATATTGAGGCAAAAGTTTCAAAATTTTTTCCTCGGCCGCGCCCTATCGGGCACAGCCGAGGGCATTCTTAGGGGGTGCATAAAGATTGCGGATTGCGGAATGCTTGCTGTAGCTCTGCTATTTTTTTGATCGCATTAAAAAAGTGAGCAGAAAATTATGAAGGCAAATAAATAGGCATCGAAATCCGTAGGCCGAAATTTTGGGAAAAATGGCGACTTATAATGGAAAATGGAAGAAAAAATAGCGCCACAGGCGAAATTTTTTAGAAAAATAGTGCTGCCTGCAAAAAAAGGACATTGAAAATTTTGTATATTCTTCAAAAAAGTTCAAAAATGGCACGGCTAATTTTCTGGCTAATTTTCGGCCGTGCCCCAATGGGCACGGCCGAAAATAACCGAGTCCGAGTCCGTCGGACTCGGACCCCCTTTTACCGAGTCCGAATCCGAGTCCGGACTCGTCAGATTTCCATTCACACCGAGTCCGTTTTGGACTCGGACTCGGAAAGACTCGGACTCGGACTCGCCGATGCCTAGTGGAAAGGGTTATGATGGGCTGCATTTTAGGCGGAAGGAGGGTGAAAGTAGAAGATGTGTACAGTGGCGTACCCAGAAAAAATTTCAGGGGGCCAATGATAATTTACCGTTTTTTTACCAAATCGCGATATAGGAGCAGTTACTGGCTACCTTCCCCAAATTTGAAACTCATAGGAATAATATTTTTCTAAAACGGATCTTCTAAAACACTTTTTGTCACCAAAATTCTTTTTGTCACTAATCAACTCGTCAGCGCCACTTTTACTCTTGTTTTCACTAATTTTGAGCTAATTTTGTTGATTTTTTACCAAAAATGTTAAACTTTTTTGCCGACGCGGCCACTTGCCGCGTCGGCGGAAGATTCAGCGATTTTTCTAGCCAAAGAGCTCTGAAATGCGTTCTAATTTTTGGAAATATTTATTAACTTCATAGCCTAATTTTGGCCTAAAACGCAAAAATGGCATAATTATTCATCATAATTTGACCGAGACAAATTGTGATGAATAAAGAGCAATTTTTCAAAATTTTGAGGAGATAATCGGCTTCGGAGATCCGTCATTATTGCTCCTTGAAAATAGGCGATCAGATTCTTCAGAACCAAGTGGATATGCATTTAATTTTACAGTCTTCGTGAAATTTTCAGTAGAGATTGTAATTTTTGAAAAAAATTCGCCTGCGGCGCTATTTTTGACAGTTTGCGCATTAATTAATGAGTTGAAAATGGAAGGCGAAAATTTTTTCAAAAAGTACGCTGTTTGGCAAAAACTGACATTGAAAATTTTGTATATTCTCGAAAATTATCACCTAATTTTTGTGGAATTTTCGATAAATATCCAAAAATTTCAATATTATAATTTATTTGAGTGATAAATTATAGTCTATTTTTAAAGAGAGATCCAATTTTTTCAAAAATTTTCGCCTGCGGCGCTATTGTTTCCGCGAATTTGTTTTCTATTTGTAGAAAAAAAACAGGTGGAAAAATAGCGCCGCAGGAGAAAATTGTGCGAAGAATAAATGTACGATAGAATAAATGGATCATGTAAATGCGACAGAAGGAGATCCAAACGGTTCATATTGGTGTGATGAACATTTGTCGTTGCAAATATGTTGCCATTTCATTGTAGCAATTTCACACAGTTTAGTATCTCTTTTCGATGAAATTCTCACGACCACGCGTTGTGTAATAATAGCCGTTTTTCACCGGACGATATGGCGGTTCATACTATAAAAATATTCAATGAGAATTTCACAAGTTATCAATTCATGGCAAAATTTTCTATTCTTTGTCAGAATATAGTTATTGGATTTTTAGAATCTACTACCGATTTACCTCTAATTAGCTCCCATGGGCGTCTATTTTTCAATCAGCTTTTGTCGGTAAATAGAGCATGGGCGCTAATTAGAGGGAGCACGGTATTGATTTTCCTTGGTACATTGTAATTATTTGAAAATTTAGTGAAATTTTATTGTGGGATTTGATTTCCTTTACAGAGTTTACGCTTCCTTTGGGATGAATCTCTCCTCACCATTGTCGGTGAAATGAGCCATCACCTGCTGGACGAAATGGCGGTTCATACTATAAAAATAGTTATCAATTCATGGATTAATTTTCTACTAGGGGAAGCGACGCGGCCTACGCCCCCTGCCAACCCCCTCTAAAATCTGATCTTAGAGGGTGTTGCATTATCAGATTTGCGCTAGCCCCTTCTAATTTGAATTGGCGCCACTGGCGCCAATTAAAATTGACATATTAATTGACAAAAACGTAAAGAATTAAACTTAGAATCTGACACTCTAGTGAGACTAAAATACTTTCAGATTCAGGATCATAAAATTCCCCTTAAGCTTTTTTATCTATGTTAGCATCTACTAATGAGTAAAGAGCCCAAAAATATTTTTAAAATAAAAAAAATATTTAAAAAATATTTTGGACTTTTTTAACTAAAATATTTTTAAAATAATTTTTTTATTTTAAAAATATTTTCCATATTTTGGGAATTTAACTTATATTTTAGTAAATATTTTGGCATTTTTGGGCAACTTTCGTGATTTTTTTTGGCGAAGAAATTTTATCAAAAAATTTTGCCGAAAAATTTTTTACGAAATTTTTCAAAAAATTTTTTTTATTTTGTCGTTTTTTTTCCAAAACTTGTTATATTTTGTTGAATTTTAGTTTTTAATTTAGTCTGAAGTATGAATGCAGGATAAAAAAGCAGAATTAAAATCTAGAATCGGCAAAAAATAGCTACTTTAAAAAAATATTTTTTAAAAATATTTTGCGATTTTTTTAAATATTTTAATTAATTAAAACCGGAATTAAAAAAAATATTTTTGGGGTCTTTACTGATGAGACTCGACTAACATAGTATCAGTATACTTCTAGCCGTCTAGGTTGAGAGTCGAAACGGTTAGATAATCAACAATTTTAAGTCATTCTTTCGTAACTCCCAAAACAACAAAAAGTTTACTAAGTATCATTAAGTATGTAATTAAACTAGAACAATATTCAAAACTGCCCACAGGCAGTAAAAATCTTATATACCTGTTGATTTACCACATCTGACCAGTCAAAGTGGGCGAACCACTTATGTTCTTTAATCTGCGCAATAGTATAACGCTGATGGGGATCTTGAACCAGAAGATGCTCCAGAAGGTCCTTCGCATTACGTGAAAAACCGCGATCATTTATCTGGAAGAAATTGGTTCTTTGAATGAAAAAGCTGTTTGGCAACAGTAAATTAGTTTGCGATAAAACAAAACAAATCGCTTTTCAACATCGAATTCCCAGGTATAAATTGATTTGTCCTGCAGCGAACGTGTCTTAATCAAATTCGTCAAGTAAAACATACCGGCGTCTCATGGACACGGCGTACTGCTTCGCCCCTCTTCCACCCATAAATCATCGCATAGATCACGACCCCCAGAGAATAAGAGTCCACAATTTGATCATACTCATTGAGTTTTTTAATTTCCGGTGCCATAAAGTTTGGCGTGCCGCGATAACTATTGGTTCTTCCAGATGGTCCCAACTGTTTCGCTAGTCCGAAATCTGCTATCTAATGTGATAAGATTATGATGTGATAAGATTATGACTAAATTTATGAATTTGAAACTTGTAAATAATATTCTGTAGGCGAATAAATAATGTCCGTTTTTAAGCAATCTTTTAAAAAGAAAAAGTCGAAAAACTTAAAAACTAATAATACAGGCAAACCCCGTTAAAGGCCCCTTTCGAGACCGGGGCCAGGGGGGGGGGCTTTAACCGGGGAAATTTTTTTCAAAGTCAAAAATGGCCCAAAAATGCCCCAAAATGGTGTTTATATGCTATTTTTACCATTTTTATACTTTTTCATTAAAATTACACTATTTTACCTTAATTTTTACCCAAATAAGCTTGATGTTTAAAAAAATAATTTTCTTAAAGTTGAAGGAAAATTTGGGAAAAATTCTCCGTGACGCTATTTTCAGGTCATTCTTAGGGGTGCTTTTTCTCCGTGACGCTATTTTCAGGTCATTCTTAGGGATGCTTTTTCTCTGGCACGCTATTTTCAGGTCATTCTTAGGGGTGCTTTTTCTCCGTGACGCTATTTTCAGGTCATTCTTAGGGATGCTTTTTCTCTGGCACGCTATTTTCAGGTCATTCTTAGGGATGCTTTTTCTCTGGCACGCTATTTTCAGGTCATTCTTAGGGATGCTTTTTCTCTGGCACGCTATTTTCAGGTCATTCTTAGGGATGCTTTTTCTCTGGCACGCTATTTTCAGGTCATTCTTAGGGATGCTTTTTCTCTGGCACGCTATTTTCAGGTCATTCTTAGGGATGCTTTTTCTCTGGCACGCTATTTTCAGGTCATTCTTAGGGATGCTTTTTCTCTGGCACGCTATTTTCAGGTCATTCTTAGGGTGCTTTTTCTCCGTGACGCTATTTTCAGGTCATTCTTAGGGATGCTTTTTCTCTGGCACGCTATTTTCAGGTCATTCTTAGGGATGCTTTTTCTCTGGCACGCTATTTTCAGGTCATTCTTAGGGATGCTTTTTCTCTGGCACGCTATTTTCAGGTCATTCTTAGGGATGCTTTTTCTCTGGCACGCTATTTTCAGGTCATTCTTAGGGATGCTTTTTCTCTGGCACGCTATTTTCAGGTCATTCTTAGGGATGCTTTTTCTCTGGCACGCTATTTTCAGGTCATTCTTAGGGATGCTTTTTCTCTGGCACGCTATTTTCAGGTCATTCTTAGGGATGCTTTTTCTCTGGCACGCTATTTTCAGGTCATTCTTAGGGATGCTTTTTCTCTGGCACGCTATTTTCAGGTCATTCTTAGGGATGCTTTTTCTCTGGCACGCTATTTTCAGGTCATTCTTAGGGATGCTTTTTCTCTGGCACGCTATTTTCAGGTCATTCTTAGGGATGCTTTTTCTCTGGCACGCTATTTTCAGGTCATTCTTAGGGATGCTTTTTCTCTGGCACGCTATTTTCAGGTCATTCTTAGGGATGCTTTTTCTCTGGCACGCTATTTTCAGGTCATTCTTAGGGATGCTTTTTCTCTGGCACGCTATTTTCAGGTCATTCTTAGGGATGCTTTTTCTCTGGCACGCTATTTTCAGGTCATTCTTAGGGATGCTTTTCTCTGGCACGCTATTTTCAGGTCATTCTTAGGGATGCTTTTTCTCTGGCACGCTATTTTCAGGTCATTCTTAGGGATGCTTTTTCTCCGTGACGCTATTTTCAGGTCATTCTTAGGGATGCTTTTTCTCTGGCACGCTATTTTCAGGTCATTCTTAGGGATGCTTTTTCTCCGTGACGCTATTTTCAGGTCATTCTTAGGGATGCTTTTTCTCTGGCACGCTATTTTCAGGTCATTCTTAGGGGTGCTTTTTCTCTGGCACGCTATTTTCAGGTCATTCTTAGGGGTGCTTTTTCTCTGGCACGCTATTTTCAGGTCATTCTTAGGGATGCTTTTTCTCTGGCACGCTATTTTCAGGTCATTCTTAGGGATGCTTTTTCTCTGGCACGCTATTTTCAGGTCATTCTTAGGGATGCTTTTTCTCTGGCACGCTATTTTCAGGTCATTCTTAGGGATGCTTTTTCTCTGGCACGCTATTTTCAGGTCATTCTTAGGGGTGCTTTTTCTCCGTGACGCTATTTTCAGGTCATTCTTAGGGATGCTTTTTCTCTGGCACGCTATTTTCAGGTCATTCTTAGGGATGCTTTTTCTCTGGCACGCTATTTTCAGGTCATTCTTAGGGGTGCTTTTTCTCCGTGACGCTATTTTCAGGTCATTCTTAGGGATGCTTTTTCTCTGGCACGCTATTTTCAGGTCATTCTTAGGGATGCTTTTTCTCCGTGACGCTATTTTCAGGTCATTCTTAGGGATGCTTTTTCTCCGTGACGCTATTTTCAGGTCATTCTTAGGGATGCTTTTTCTCTGGCACGCTATTTTCAGGTCATTCTTAGGGATGCTTTTTCTCTGGCACGCTATTTTCAGGTCATTCTTAGGGGTGCTTTTTCTCCGTGACGCTATTTTCAGGTCATTCTTAGGGGTGCTTTTTCTCCGTGACGCTATTTTCAGGTCATTCTTAGGGGTGCTTTTTCTCCGTGACGCTATTTTCAGGTCATTCTTAGGGATGCTTTTTCTCTGGCACGCTATTTTCAGGTCATTCTTAGGGGTGCTTTTTCTCCGTGACGCTATTTTCAGGTCATTCTTAGGGATGCTTTTTCTCTGGCACGCTATTTTCAGGTCATTCTTAGGGGTGCTTTTTCTCCGTGACGCTATTTTCAGGTCATTCTTAGGGATGCTTTTTCTCCGTGACGCTATTTTCAGGTCATTCTTAGGGATGCTTTTTCTCTGGCACGCTATTTTCAGGTCATTCTTAGGGATGCTTTTTCTCTGGCACGCTATTTTCAGGTCATTCTTAGGGATGCTTTTTCTCTGGCACGCTATTTTCAGGTCATTCTTAGGGTGCTTTTTCTCCGTGCACGCTATTTTCAGGTCATTCTTAGGGTGCTTTTTCTCTGGCACGCTATTTTCAGGTCATTCTTAGGGATGCTTTTTCTCTGGCACGCTATTTTCAGGTCATTCTTAGGGATGCTTTTTCTCTGGCACGCTATTTTCAGGTCATTCTTAGGGGTGCTTTTTCTCCGTGACGCTATTTTCAGGTCATTCTTAGGGATGCTTTTTCTCCGTGACGCTATTTTCAGGTCATTCTTAGGGATGCTTTTTCTCTGGCACGCTATTTTCAGGTCATTCTTAGGGATGCTTTTTCTCTGGCACGCTATTTTCAGGTCATTCTTAGGGATGCTTTTTCTCTGGCACGCTATCGGGGTGCATTTTCTCCATGACGCTATTTTCAGGTCATTCTTAGGGATGCTTTTTCTCTGGCACGCTATTTTCAGGTCATTCTTAGGGGTGCTTTTTCTCCGTGACGCTATTTTCAGGTCATTCTTAGGGATGCTTTTTCTCTGGCACGCTATTTTCAGGTCATTCTTAGGGGTGCTTTTTCTCTGGCACGCTATTTTCAGGTCATTCTTAGGGATGCTTTTTCTCTGGCACGCTATTTTCAGGTCATTCTTAGGGGTGCTTTTTCTCCGTGACGCTATTTTCAGGTCATTCTTAGGGATGCTTTTTCTCTGGCACGCTATTTTCAGGTCATTCTTAGGGGTGCTTTTTCTCCGTGACGCTATTTTCAGGTCATTCTTAGGGATGCTTTTTCTCTGGCACGCTATTTTCAGGTCATTCTTAGGGGTGCTTTTTCTCCGTGACGCTATTTTCAGGTCATTCTTAGGGATGCTTTTTCTCTGGCACGCTATTTTCAGGTCATTCTTAGGGATGCTTTTTCTCTGGCACGCTATTTTCAGGTCATTCTTAGGGGTGCTTTTTCTCTGGCACGCTATTTTCAGGTCATTCTTAGGGATGCTTTTTCTCTGGCACGCTATTTCAGGTCATTCTTAGGGATGCTTTTTCTCTGGCACGCTATTTTCAGGTCATTCTTAGGGATGCTTTTTCTCTGGACGCTATTTTCAGGTCATTCTTAGGGTGCTTTTTCTCCGTGACGCTATTTTCAGGTCATTCTTAGGGATGCTTTTTCTCTGGCACGCTATTTTCAGGTCATTCTTAGGGATGCTTTTTCTCTGGCACGCTATTTTCAGGTCATTCTTAGGGATGCTTTTTCTCCGTGACGCTATTTTCAGGTCATTCTTAGGGATGCTTTTTCTCTGGCACGCTATTTTCAGGTCATTCTTAGGGATGCTTTTTCTCTGGCACGCTATTTTCAGGTCATTCTTAGGGATGCTTTTTCTCTGGCACGCTATTTTCAGGTCATTCTTAGGGGTGCTTTTTCTCCGTGACGCTATTTTCAGGTCATTCTTAGGGATGCTTTTTCTCTGGCACGCTATTTTCAGGTCATTCTTAGGGGTGCTTTTTCTCCATGACGCTATTTTCAGGTCATTCTTAGGGATGCTTTTTCTCTGGCACGCTATTTTCAGGTCATTCTTAGGGGTGCTTTTTCTCTGGCACGCTATTTTCAGGTCATTCTTAGGGGTGCTTTTTCTCCGTGACGCTATTTTCAGGTCATTCTTAGGGATGCTTTTTCTCTGGCACGCTATTTTCAGGTCATTCTTAGGGATGCTTTTTCTCTGGCACGCTATTTTCAGGTCATTCTTAGGGATGCTTTTTCTCTGGCACGCTATTTTCAGGTCATTCTTAGGGATGCTTTTTCTCTGGCACGCTATTTTCAGGTCATTCTTAGGGGTGCTTTTTCTCCGTGACGCTATTTTCAGGTCATTCTTAGGGGTGCTTTTTCTCTGGCACGCTATTTTCAGGTCATTCTTAGGGATGCTTTTTCTCTGGCACGCTATTTTCAGGTCATTCTTAGGGGTGCTTTTTCTCCGTGACGCTATTTTCAGGTCATTCTTAGGGATGCTTTTTCTCTGGCACGCTATTTTCAGGTCATTCTTAGGGATGCTTTTTCTCTGGCACGCTATTTTCAGGTCATTCTTAGGGATGCTTTTTCTCTGGCACGCTATTTTCAGGTCATTCTTAGGGTGCTTTTTCTCCGTGACGCTATTTTCAGGTCATTCTTAGGGATGCTTTTTCTCTGGCACGCTATTTTCAGGTCATTCTTAGGGGTGCTTTTTCTCCATGACGCTATTTTCAGGTCATTCTTAGGGATGCTTTTTCTCTGGCACGCTATTTTCAGGTCATTCTTAGGGTGCTTTTTCTCCGTGACGCTATTTTCAGGTCATTCTTAGGGTGCTTTTCTCCGGCACGCTATTTTCAGGTCATTCTTAGGGATGCTTTTTCTCTGGCACGCTATTTTCAGGTCATTCTTAGGGGTGCTTTTTCTCCGTGACGCTATTTTCAGGTCATTCTTAGGGATGCTTTTTCTCTGGCACGCTATTTTCAGGTCATTCTTAGGGTGCTTTTTCTCCGTGACGCTATTTTCAGGTCATTCTTAGGGATGCTTTTTCTCCGTGACTCTATTTCAGGTCATTCTTAGGGGTGCTTTTTCTCTGGCACGCTATTTTCAGGTCATTCTTAGGGGTGCTTTTTCTCCGTGACGCTATTTTCAGGTCATTCTTAGGGATGCTTTTTCTCTGGCACGCTATTTTCAGGTCATTCTTAGGGGTGCTTTTTCTCCGTGACGCTATTTTCAGGTCATTCTTAGGGGTGCTTTTTCTCTGGCACGCTATTTTCAGGTCATTCTTAGGGATGCTTTTTCTCTGGCACGCTATTTTCAGGTCATTCTTAGGGATGCTTTTTCTCTGGCACGCTATTTTCAGGTCATTCTTAGGGGTGCTTTTTCTCCGTGACGCTATTTTCAGGTCATTCTTAGGGATGCTTTTTCTCCGTGACGCTATTTTCAGGTCATTCTTAGGGATGCTTTTTCTCTGGCACGCTATTTTCAGGTCATTCTTAGGGATGCTTTTTCTCTGGCACGCTATTTTCAGGTCATTCTTAGGGATGCTTTTCTCTGGCACGCTATTTTCAGGTCATTCTTAGGGATGCTTTTTCTCTGGCACGCTATTTTCAGGTCATTCTTAGGGATGCTTTTTCTCTGGCACGCTATTTTCAGGTCATTCTTAGGGATGCTTTTTCTCTGGCACGCTATTTTCAGGTCATTCTTAGGGATGCTTTTTCTCTGGCACGCTATTTTCAGGTCATTCTTAGGGTGCTTTTTCTCCGTGACGCTATTTTCAGGTCATTCTTAGGGATGCTTTTTCTCTGGCACGCTATTTTCAGGTCATTCTTAGGGATGCTTTTTCTCTGGCACGCTATTTTCAGGTCATTCTTAGGGATGCTTTTTCTCTGGCACGCTATTTTCAGGTCATTCTTAGGGATGCTTTTTCTCTGGCACGCTATTTTCAGGTCATTCTTAGGGATGCTTTTTCTCTGGCACGCTATTTTCAGGTCATTCTTAGGGATGCTTTTTCTCTGGCACGCTATTTTCAGGTCATTCTTAGGGATGCTTTTTCTCTGGCACGCTATTTTCAGGTCATTCTTAGGGGTGCTTTTTCTCCGTGACGCTATTTTCAGGTCATTCTTAGGGATGCTTTTTCTCTGGCACGCTATTTTCAGGTCATTCTTAGGGGTGCTTTTTCTCTGGCACGCTATTTTCAGGTCATTCTTAGGGATGCTTTTTCTCTGGCACGCTATTTTCAGGTCATTCTTAGGGGTGCTTTTTCTCTGGCACGCTATTTTCAGGTCATTCTTAGGGATGCTTTTTCTCTGGCACGCTATTTTCAGGTCATTCTTAGGGGTGCTTTTTCTCCGTGACGCTATTTTCAGGTCATTCTTAGGGATGCTTTTTCTCTGGCACGCTATTTTCAGGTCATTCTTAGGGGTGCTTTTTCTCTGGCACGCTATTTTCAGGTCATTCTTAGGGATGCTTTTTCTCTGGCACGCTATTTTCAGGTCATTCTTAGGGGTGCTTTTTCTCTGGCACGCTATTTTCAGGTCATTCTTAGGGATGCTTTTTCTCTGGCACGCTATTTTCAGGTCATTCTTAGGGGTGCTTTTTCTCTGGCACGCTATTTTCAGGTCATTCTTAGGGATGCTTTTTCTCTGGCACGCTATTTTCAGGTCATTCTTAGGGATGCTTTTTCTCTGGCACGCTATTTTCAGGTCATTCTTAGGGGTGCTTTTTCTCCGTGACGCTATTTTCAGGTCATTCTTAGGGATACTTTTTCTCTGGCACGCTATTTTCAGGTCATTCTTAGGGGTGCTTTTTCTCTGGCACGCTATTTTCAGGTCATTCTTAGGGATGCTTTTTCTCTGGCACGCTATTTTCAGGTCATTCTTAGGGGTGCTTTTCTCTGGCACGCTATTTTCAGGTCATTCTTAGGGATGCTTTTTCTCTGGCACGCTATTTTCAGGTCATTCTTAGGATGCTTTTTCTCTGGCACGCTATTTTCAGGTCATTCTTAGGGGTGCTTTTTCTCCGTGACGCTATTTTCAGGTCATTCTTAGGGATGCTTTTTCTCTGGCACGCTATTTTCAGGTCATTCTTAGGGTGCTTTTTCTCTGGCACGCTATTTTCAGGTCATTCTTAGGATGCTTTTTCTCTGGCACGCTATTTTCAGGTCATTCTTAGGGTGCTTTTTCTCTGGCACGCTATTTTCAGGTCATTCTTAGGGATGCTTTTTCTCTGGCACGCTATTTTCAGGTCATTCTTAGGGATGCTTTTTCTCTGGCACGCTATTTTCAGGTCATTCTTAGGGATGCTTTTTCTCTGGCACGCTATTTTCAGGTCATTCTTAGGGATGCTTTTTCTCTGGCACGCTATTTTCAGGTCATTCTTAGGGGTGCTTTTTCTCCGTGACGCTATTTTCAGGTCATTCTTAGGGATGCTTTTTCTCTGGCACGCTATTTTCAGGTCATTCTTAGGGATGCTTTTTCTCTGGCACGCTATTTTCAGGTCATTCTTAGGGATGCTTTTTCTCTGGCACGCTATTTTCAGGTCATTCTTAGGGGTGCTTTTTCTCTGGCACGCTATTTTCAGGTCATTCTTAGGGATGCTTTTTCTCTGGCACGCTATTTTCAGGTCATTCTTAGGGATGCTTTTTCTCCGTGACGCTATTTTCAGGTCATTCTTAGGGATGCTTTTTCTCTGGCACGCTATTTTCAGGTCATTCTTAGGGATGCTTTTTCTCTGGCACGCTATTTTCAGGTCATTCTTAGGGATGCTTTTTCTCTGGCACGCTATTTTCAGGTCATTCTTAGGGATGCTTTTTCTCTGGCACGCTATTTTCAGGTCATTCTTAGGGATGCTTTTTCTCCGTGACGCTATTTTCAGGTCATTCTTAGGGATGCTTTTTCTCTGGCACGCTATTTTCAGGTCATTCTTAGGGGTGCTTTTTCTCTGGCACGCTATTTTCAGGTCATTCTTAGGGGTGCTTTTCTCTGGCACGCTATTTTCAGGTCATTCTTAGGGATGCTTTTCTCTGGCACGCTATTTTCAGGTCATTCTTAGGGTGCTTTTTCTCTGGCACGCTATTTTCAGGTCATTCTTAGGGATGCTTTTCTCTGGCACGCTATTTTCAGGTCATTCTTAGGGGTGCTTTTTCTCTGGCACGCTATTTTCAGGTCATTCTTAGGGGTGCTTTTTCTCCGTGACGCTATTTTCAGGTCATTCTTAGGGGTGCTTTTTCTCTGGCACGCTATTTTCAGGTCATTCTTAGGGATGCTTTTTCTCTGGCACGCTATTTTCAGGTCATTCTTAGGGTGCTTTTTCTCTGGCACGCTATTTTCAGGTCATTCTTAGGGATGCTTTTTCTCTGGCACGCTATTTTCAGGTCATTCTTAGGGGTGCTTTTTCTCTGGCACGCTATTTTCAGGTCATTCTTAGGGATGCTTTTTCTCCGTGACGCTATTTTCAGGTCATTCTTAGGGATGCTTTTTCTCTGGCACGCTATTTTCAGGTCATTCTTAGGGATGCTTTTTCTCTGGCACGCTATTTTCAGGTCATTCTTAGGGATGCTTTTTCTCTGGCACGCTATTTTCAGGTCATTCTTAGGGGTGCTTTTTCTCTGGCACGCTATTTTCAGGTCATTCTTAGGGATGCTTTTTCTCTGGCACGCTATTTTCAGGTCATTCTTAGGGTGCTTTTTCTCTGGCACGCTATTTTCAGGTCATTCTTAGGGTGCTTTTTCTCTGGCACGCTATTTTCAGGTCATTCTTAGGGATGCTTTTTCTCCGTGACGCTATTTTCAGGTCATTCTTAGGGATGCTTTTTCTCTGGCACGCTATTTTCAGGTCATTCTTAGGGATGCTTTTTCTCTGGCACGCTATTTTCAGGTCATTCTTAGGGGTGCTTTTTCTCTGGCACGCTATTTTCAGGTCATTCTTAGGGGTGCTTTTTCTCTGGCACGCTATTTTCAGGTCATTCTTAGGGATGCTTTTTCTCTGGCACGCTATTTTCAGGTCATTCTTAGGGGTGCTTTTTCTCTGGCACGCTATTTTCAGGTCATTCTTAGGGATGCTTTTTCTCTGGCACGCTATTTTCAGGTCATTCTTAGGGATGCTTTTTCTCTGGCACGCTATTTTCAGGTCATTCTTAGGGATGCTTTTTCTCTGGCACGCTATTTTCAGGTCATTCTTAGGGGTGCTTTTTCTCTGGCACGCTATTTTCAGGTCATTCTTAGGGGTGCTTTTTCTCTGGCACGCTATTTTCAGGTCATTCTTAGGGATGCTTTTTCTCCGTGACGCTATTTTCAGGTCATTCTTAGGGATGCTTTTTCTCTGGCACGCTATTTTCAGGTCATTCTTAGGGATGCTTTTTCTCTGGCACGCTATTTTCAGGTCATTCTTAGGGTGCTTTTTCTCTGGCACGCTATTTTCAGGTCATTCTTAGGGTGCTTTTTCTCTGGCACGCTATTTTCAGGTCATTCTTAGGGATGCTTTTTCTCCGTGACGCTATTTTCAGGTCATTCTTAGGGATGCTTTTTCTCTGGCACGCTATTTTCAGGTCATTCTTAGGGATGCTTTTTCTCTGGCACGCTATTTTCAGGTCATTCTTAGGGATGCTTTTTCTCTGGCACGCTATTTTCAGGTCATTCTTAGGGGTGCTTTTTCTCTGGCACGCTATTTTCAGGTCATTCTTAGGGTGCTTTTTCTCTGGCACGCTATTTTCAGGTCATTCTTAGGGATGCTTTTTCTCCGTGACGCTATTTTCAGGTCATTCTTAGGGATGCTTTTTCTCTGGCACGCTATTTTCAGGTCATTCTTAGGGATGCTTTTTCTCTGGCACGCTATTTTCAGGTCATTCTTAGGGGATGCTTTTTCTCTGGCACGCTATTTTCAGGTCATTCTTAGGGATGCTTTTTCTCTGGCACGCTATTTTCAGGTCATTCTTAGGGTGCTTTTTCTCTGGCACGCTATTTTCAGGTCATTCTTAGGGATGCTTTTTCTCGTGACGCTATTTTCAGGTCATTCTTAGGGATGCTTTTCTCTGGCACGCTATTTTCAGGTCATTCTTAGGGATGCTTTTTCTCTGCACGCTATTTTCAGGTCATTCTTAGGGATGCTTTTTCTCTGGCACGCTATTTTCAGGTCATTCTTAGGGATGCTTTTTCTCTGGCACGCTATTTTCAGGTCATTCTTAGGGATGCTTTTTCTCTGGCACGCTATTTTCAGGTCATTCTTAGGGATGCTTTTTCTCTGGCACGCTATTTTCAGGTCATTCTTAGGGTGCTTTTCTCTGGCACGCTATTTTCAGGTCATTCTTAGGGATGCTTTTTCTCTGGCACGCTATTTTCAGGTCATTCTTAGGGATGCTTTTTCTCTGGCACGCTATTTTCAGGTCATTCTTAGGGATGCTTTTTCTCTGGCACGCTATTTTCAGGTCATTCTTAGGGATGCTTTTTCTCGTGACGCTATTTTCAGGTCATTCTTAGGGATGCTTTTTCTCTGGCACGCTATTTTCAGGTCATTCTTAGGGATGCTTTTTCTCTGGCACGCTATTTTCAGGTCATTCTTAGGGATGCTTTTTCTCTGGCACGCTATTTTCAGGTCATTCTTAGGGATGCTTTTTCTCGGCACCCTATTTTCAGGTCATTCTTAGGGGTGCTTTTTCTCTGGCACGCTATTTTCAGGTCATTCTTAGGGATGCTTTTTCTCCGTGACGCTATTTTCAGGTCATTCTTAGGGATGCTTTTTCTCTGGCACGCTATTTTCAGGTCATTCTTAGGGATGCTTTTTCTCTGGCACGCTATTTTCAGGTCATTCTTAGGGATGCTTTTTCTCTGGCACGCTATTTTCAGGTCATTCTTAGGGTGCTTTTTCTCTGGCACGCTATTTTCAGGTCATTCTTAGGGTGCTTTTTCTCTGGCACGCTATTTTCAGGTCATTCTTAGGGATGCTTTTTCTCTGGCACGCTATTTTCAGGTCATTCTTAGGGATGCTTTTTCTCTGGACGCTATTTTCAGGTCATTCTTAGGGATGCTTTTTCTCCGTGACGCTATTTTCAGGTCATTCTTAGGGATGCTTTTTCTCTGGCACGCTATTTTCAGGTCATTCTTAGGGATGCTTTTTCTCTGGCACGCTATTTTCAGGTCATTCTTAGGGTTGCTTTTTCTCTGGCACGCTATTTTCAGGTCATTCTTAGGGGTGCTTTTTCTCTGGCACGCTATTTTCAGGTCATTCTTAGGGATGCTTTTTCTCTGGCACGCTATTTTCAGGTCATTCTTAGGGGTGCTTTTCTCCGTGACGCTATTTTCAGGTCATTCTTAGGGGTGCTTTTTCTCTGGCACGCTATTTTCAGGTCATTCTTAGGGATGCTTTTTCTCTGGCACGCTATTTTCAGGTCATTCTTAGGGATGCTTTTTCTCTGGCACGCTATTTTCAGGTCATTCTTAGGGATGCTTTTTCTCTGGCACGCTATTTTCAGGTCATTCTTAGGGATGCTTTTTCTCCGTGACGCTATTTTCAGGTCATTCTTAGGGATGCTTTTTCTCTGCACGCTATTTTCAGGTCATTCTTAGGGATGCTTTTTCTCTGGCACGCTATTTTCAGGTCATTCTTAGGGATGCTTTTTCTCCGTGACGCTATTTTCAGGTCATTCTTAGGGATGCTTTTTCTCTGGCACGCTATTTTCAGGTCATTCTTAGGGATGCTTTTTCTCTGGCACGCTATTTTCAGGTCATTCTTAGGATGCTTTTCTCCGGCACGCTATTTTCAGGTCATTCTTAGGGGTGCTTTTTCTCTGGCACGCTATTTTCAGGTCATTCTTAGGGATGCTTTTTCTCTGGCACGCTATTTTCAGGTCATTCTTAGGGATGCTTTTTCTCTGCACGCTATTTTCAGGTCATTCTTAGGGATGCTTTTTCTCCGTGACGCTATTTTCAGGTCATTCTTAGGGATGCTTTTTCTCTGGCACGCTATTTTCAGGTCATTCTTAGGGGTGCTTTTTCTCCTGACGCTATTTTCAGGTCATTCTTAGGGATGCTTTTTCTCTGGACGCTATTTTCAGGTCATTCTTAGGGGATGCTTTTTCTCCGGCACGCTATTTTCAGGTCATTCTTAGGGATGCTTTTTCTCCGTGACGCTATTTTCAGGTCATTCTTAGGGTGCTTTTCTCTGGCACGCTATTTTCAGGTCATTCTTAGGGTGCTTTTTCTCTGGCACGCTATTTTCAGGTCATTCTTAGGGATGCTTTTTCTCTGGCACGCTATTTTCAGGTCATTCTTAGGGTGCTTTTTCTCCGTGACGCTATTTTCAGGTCATTCTTAGGGATGCTTTTTCTCTGGCACGCTATTTCAGGTCATTCTTAGGGTGCTTTTTCTCCGTGACGCTATTTTCAGGTCATTCTTAGGGTGCTTTTTCTCCTGGCACGCTATTTTCAGGTCATTCTTAGGGATGCTTTTTCTCTGGCACGCTATTTTCAGGTCATTCTTAGGGGTGCTTTTTCTCCGTGACGCTATTTTCAGGTCATTCTTAGGGATGCTTTTTCTCCGTGACGCTATTTTCAGGTCATTCTTAGGGATGCTTTTTCTCCGTGACGCTATTTTCAGGTCATTCTTAGGGATGCTTTTTCTCCGTGACGCTATTTTCAGGTCATTCTTAGGGATGCTTTTTCTCCGTGACGCTATTTTAAGGTCATTCTTAGGGATGCTTTTTCTCCGTGACGCTATTTTCAGGTCATTCTTAGGGATGCTTTTTCTCCGTGACGCTATTTTCAGGTCATTCTTAGGGGTGCTTTTTCTCCGTGACGCTATTTTAAGGTCATTCTTAGGGATGCTTTTTCTCCGTGACGCTATTTTCAGGTCATTCTTAGGGGTGCTTTTTCTCCGTGACGCTATTTTAAGGTCATTCTTAGGGATGCTTTTTCTCCGTGACGCTATTTTCAGGTCATTCTTAGGGATGCTTTTTCTCTGGCACGCTATTTTCAGGTCATTCTTAGGGATGCTTTTTCTCCGTGACGCTATTTTCAGGTCATTCTTAGGGATGCTTTTTCTCCGTGACGCTATTTTCAGGTCATTCTTAGGGATGCTTTTTCTCCGTGACGCTATTTTCAGGTCATTCTTAGGGATGCTTTTTCTCCGTGACGCTATTTTCAGGTCATTCTTAGGGATGCTTTTTCTCCGTGACGCTATTTTCAGGTCATTCTTAGGGATGCTTTTTCTCCGTGACGCTATTTTCAGGTCATTCTTAGGGATGCTTTTTCTCCGTGACGCTATTTTCAGGTCATTCTTAGGGATGCTTTTTCTCCGTGACGCTATTTTCAGGTCATTCTTAGGGATGCTTTTTCTCCGTGACGCTATTTTCAGGTCATTCTTAGGGATGCTTTTTCTCCGTGACGCTATTTTCAGGTCATTCTTAGGGATGCTTTTTCTCTGGCACGCTATTTTCAGGTCATTCTTAGGGATGCTTTTTCTCGTGACGCTATTTTCAGGTCATTCTTAGGGATGCTTTTTCTCGTGCACGCTATTTTCAGGTCATTCTTAGGGATGCTTTTTCTCTGTGACGCTATTTTCAGGTCATTCTTAGGGATGCTTTTTCTCCGTGACGCTATTTTCAGGTCATTCTTAGGGATGCTTTTTCTCCGTGACGCTATTTTCAGGTCATTCTTAGGGATGCTTTTTCTCCGTGACGCTATTTTCAGGTCATTCTTAGGGATGCTTTTTCTCTGGCACGCTATTTTCAGGTCATTCTTAGGGATGCTTTTTCTCCGTGACGCTATTTTCAGGTCATTCTTAGGGATGCTTTTTCTCTGGCACGCTATTTTCAGGTCATTCTTAGGGATGCTTTTTCTCTGGCACGCTATTTTCAGGTCATTCTTAGGGGTGCTTTTTCTCTGGCACGCTATTTTCAGGTCATTCTTAGGGGTGCTTTTTCTCCGTGACGCTATTTTCAGGTCATTCTTAGGGATGCTTTTTCTCTGGCACGCTATTTTCAGGTCATTCTTAGGGATGCTTTTTCTCTGGCACGCTATTTTCAGGTCATTCTTAGGGGTGCTTTTTCTCCGTGACGCTATTTTCAGGTCATTCTTAGGGGTGCTTTTTCTCTGGCACGCTATTTTCAGGTCATTCTTAGGGGTGCTTTTTCTCCGTGACGCTATTTTCAGGTCATTCTTAGCGATGCTTTTTCTCTGGCACGCTATTTTCAGGTCATTCTTAGGGATGCTTTTTCTCTGGCACGCTATTTTCAGGTCATTCTTAGGGGTGCTTTTTCTCCGTGACGCTATTTTCAGGTCATTCTTAGGGATGCTTTTTCTCCGTGACGCTATTTTCAGGTCATTCTTAGGGGTGCTTTTTCTCCGTGACGCTATTTTCAGGTCATTCTTAGGGATGCTTTTTCTCTGGCACGCTATTTTCAGGTCATTCTTAGGGATGCTTTTTCTCTGGCACGCTATTTTCAGGTCATTCTTAGGGGTGCTTTTTCTCCGTGACGCTATTTTCAGGTCATTCTTAGGGATGCTTTTTCTCTGGCACGCTATTTTCAGGTCATTCTTAGGGGTGCTTTTTCTCCGTGACGCTATTTTCAGGTCATTCTTAGGGATGCTTTTTCTCCGTGACGCTATTTTCAGGTCATTCTTAGGGATGCTTTTTCTCTGGCACGCTATTTTCAGGTCATTCTTAGGGGTGCTTTTTCTCCGTGACGCTATTTTCAGGTCATTCTTAGGGATGCTTTTTCTCTGGCACGCTATTTTCAGGTCATTCTTAGGGGTGCTTTTTCTCCATGACGCTATTTTCAGGTCATTCTTAGGGATGCTTTTTCTCCGTGACGCTATTTTCAGGTCATTCTTAGGGATGCTTTTTCTCTGGCACGCTATTTTCAGGTCATTCTTAGGGGTGCTTTTTCTCCGTGACGCTATTTTCAGGTCATTCTTAGGGATGCTTTTTCTCTGGCACGCTATTTTCAGGTCATTCTTAGGGATGCTTTTTCTCCGTGACGCTATTTTCAGGTCATTCTTAGGGATGCTTTTTCTCTGGCACGCTATTTTCAGGTCATTCTTAGGGATGCTTTTTCTCTGGCACGCTATTTTCAGGTCATTCTTAGGGATGCTTTTTCTCTGGCACGCTATTTTCAGGTCATTCTTAGGGATGCTTTTTCTCCGTGACGCTATTTTCAGGTCATTCTTAGGGGTGCAACAACCCTTACTCCCGAACAACAGCTGCTTGAGGGCCGAAGGCCCGAAATAGTCTCATGCTGCTCTACTCCCGAACAACCCTTACTCCCGAACAACAGCCGAGGGCATACTGATGGCGGTGCGCGAACGCCGCTGATGCACGCTCCCCGCGGAACTAGCTTGGGAGAGCCGCGAAGCGGCACCTCCCAAACTAGTCAGATAATATCGGGATAAAGTGGGTACTTTTTGGCGCGAATTCAAAAATCTGGCTTTATTTTAATGCTGAAGTAGCGGTGCAATCGGAAAAAAGTGCAACCCTGTCACTAACTTTAATGTCACTCACTTTAATATGTCCTTTACTTGTGAGTAGAACATTTTCTGGCTTCAAATCTCGGTATACGATATCTTTAGCATGAATATATTCGAGCCCGCATATAATTTCAGCAGCGTAAAATCGGGCTGCGTTTTCTTCGAATTTATCCACAGTTTTCATCAAGTCCAACAAAGCGCCACCCTCTACCATCTCCAGTTGCAAATAAAAAGCTTCATGACTCTAAAAAAGTTAAAAAATTTGCCTTGAAATGTCATTTTATATCCCCTCTAGTTACTCTGCAATTGTGCGGCGTAACCAAAAAAATTTTTTCGGGCCTATGGAGCTGAAATCGCGGATACCCCCGTTTTAGGGTAAGTTTAGTTTTAAACCCCCTGCCCACACCAAAAGAGGGTAAACGGCCCCCTGAACCCCAGGGGGCCCATTTTCCCACGGCCAGAACTGGCCCTGCGAGTCGATGTTCCAGGCGTGTGATGGCTCATCACTAAAACGTACCCAAAAAAATCCTGGCTACGCCACTGGCGTCGCTCCCTCTTGTTTTTAATAATTCCCGAAAAACTCTGCGAGGGTAACACTTGACCAATTTTCGAAATTCTTTGATTTTCTGCTCAATAAAGTTACACCTATGAACGGCCATGGCTCGAAGCTCCAAAATAAGATTAAGCAATTTTCGATAAAGATAATCATTCGGAATAGTATTATGGTTCATATCTGAATAGGCGCTACTCCGGTTTAAGCACTGAGAAATACAAAGCCCTGAGAATACAAAAAATTTCGATTTTTGGAAAACCACGTTTTGAGAGGTAATTCGATGCGCCTGAGGCCGTTTTTCCCTGTTTTCGCGTCAGGACAAAATTTCGATTTTTTTAAATTTCTCGAAAAATTGCGGGAAAACATGTTGATAGGGGGTTTTCGACTACGCTGAGTCCGAATCCGACATTTTTTCTGCCTGGTCCCACCACGAAAGTTCGGATTCGCTGTAGGACCAGATAAAATCTAACATCAAATTTGAATTCAGCGCACACAAACACCCCGTAGAAAACACGTTAGTTTTTGCTCCTGACGCGATTTTTGCCCATTTTTGAATACACTCCGATTTAGAGGGACAAATAGAAAAAGTGCGTAAAATTGCTATAAAATATTGCAAAGTAAAAGTGTGTTTTTGGGTTTTCGACCCCGCTGAGTCCGAATCTGAGATTATTTTTGTTGTGTCCCGTCACGAAAATGTGAATTTTCGAAAATTTTTGCTTATATGGCATTCATGACTTACCACTCGCGCACCACATTCAAATTGCCGCCTTTTTTCTGACTTGTTTACGACGTTAGTTTGGCTGGCGTAGAACAAGTCAGGGCACGCTTTTCAGATATGAACCATACAAGACGATAAATTTTAGCAAAAAACAAAGGCCTGTGGAATACCGTAAATCCTCCAATAAGTCCCTCCCTCAATTAAGTCCCCCTCAAATAAGTTCGCCCTTTAGAACCTGACGAAAGAATAAGTCCCCAGGGGGACTAATTGGAGGATTAACGGTAACAATCAAACCTGGAAGGCATCATAGAGTTGGACTACGAATATGTTGTTTAGATTCAGTTGAATATCAATCTCGTTTTTAATCTCTGCCGGAGTCATCGAAGTTTCTCCGGCAAACGTTACTCCTTTGTTGATTATTTTGATAGCATAAGGACGAAGGAGGACGATCCAATAATAAGTGATCCAATAATAAGTCCCCCGGGGACTTATTATAGGATTTCCGGTAATAATCAAACCTGGTAGGCATCGTAGAGTCGGACTATGAATATGTTGTCTAGTTTCAGTTGAATCGCAATTTCGTTTTTAATCTCTGCCGTAGTCATAGTTTCGCCTTTGTTGATTATTTTGATAGCATAAACCTCATTATCACTTTTGCTCTTTGCTTTCCTAACTTCGCCAAATGCACCGTAACCAATTGGCTCTTCCCATGTGGAAATTATCTCGCTCCATTGCTTCTGAAAAACGAACATCAAAGAGCAAAAGTCAAAAGACATAAAAATAAAACTGTCTACTTTAAGCGGCCGGGAATCACTATAACTGAATTTGGAAAATCCAATTGGGGATGTCTAAAACTAATATCCGATTGCTCACGGGCAAACGTTGCATAAAGATCAGGCCAAATTTTGGAAGCGGCATTAAATCCAGGTTTGACTGTATTTTTTATTCACAAGCACATTTGGGAAATTGAAAAAGGGGTTTGGTTTCTATTAAGGGGGAAAGAGAAGATAAAATTTTCAGCATCATGCCATAGAACTATTGGACCAATGAAACCAGAAGATAAATAAAACATACTATGTGAGAATTTCCGTCGTCACTAGACCCTGTCTCGTATCCTGTGTGCGAAGGTCCTGCCTCGTGCTCCTCGTGTTCCTGGTGTCCCCCGTGTCCCTCGTATCCCTGCTGGTGTTTCGAAGTTTTCAAGCAATTTCCACCGCCTTTTCCACAAACAGCAGTATTTATAAAAATTGCCAACGAAATGACTAATAATATCATCCGGAAAGGTGTCATCGTGGAAAGAATGCGCCCAGACAATTTGTTTAGACTGAAAAATGGAGAGATTAATTGTTTTTATTCGATTATTGGGTCATTCGAAACGGAATGATATGGATGTATACAACGATTACGTAATTCGATTTGAATATGCCTCTTTTGGCTACTTTGGCATACTGTATATTTGGCATTTTGAGGCTTTACAAGGAATCTTGAGTCGATATGAAATTAAAATAGATGGAGGAAGAACAAACATTGACGTTTTGTTTACGCGGCAATTTGAAGGGGCGCCTAACTACTGTCCAATGACTCTATCGAGAGTTATGCCCCGAGGCGATATTTTTCAGTAAAGCGTTTCTCGAGATTCAAGTAGGCGTGATCCTATTTTAATGAAAGCTAAGAAAATTAAGAATTTTGACCGAAGGAAATTACAAATACTAGGTTGTAATTCTAGAATGTTCTAGAAGCGTGAATGGCATTTTGCCAGAATGGTAAAGGAGTACGCATTTCGGGTACCAACAGGTTCCCGAAATTATGTATAATATTATAATGAAAAATAAATTGACATGTAATTTGACATGAGACATAAAACAGTTACATCAAACTGAATGACAACTGCATTGAATCAAACTGAAAGATTGAATGTCTGGCCTCGTATTATAAAAATAAAGTGAATAATATTTGCCCTTTCATAAATAAACTTTATTACGAAAAAAGGAAAAAAAGAAGTAAAGTGCAAATATGAAGCACAAAGAATGCATTGTAATTCAACTTCATTTGAGTCCCACCACGAAGCCTGATAAAGGGATGATAAAGACATTTTTGGGATGAGGAAGTTCTTTTGAGAGTCGAAAAATTAAAATTATTGCTTACCATTCATAAATAAACTTTATCAGGCTTCGTGGTGGGACTCAAATGAAGTTGAATTACAATGCATTCTTTGTGCTTCATATTTGCACTTTACTTCTTTTTTCCTTTTTTCGTAATAAAGTTTATTTATGAAAGGGTTAATATTATTCTCTTGATTTTGAACGAAAATGAGAGCTTCAATTTCAATAAAGTGAACAAAATTAATTTCGAAACCAGTTTAGACTAAATAAAAATGAAAGCGAAAACAATCTACACTCAGATGCCGTCGCCAAATATGCACTTTATCATCAAAGCAGTGGGAATCGATTGAAGAACATCAAGTGGCAAGACAAACCAAACTCGAAAGACACCTCTGTCCTGTCCTGGTCCTGCCCCGTGTCCTGCCCCGGGTCCTGCCCCGTGTCCCCCGTGTGTCTGTTTTTTTAAGCAATTTCCACAACCAGCAGTATTTATAAAAATTGCCAACGAAACGACAAATAATATCATCCGGAAAGGTGTCATCGTGGAAAGCATGCGCCCAGACAATTTGTTTAGACTGAAAAATACCGAGATTAATTATTTTTATTCGATTATTCGGTCATTCGAAACGGAATGTGATATGGAAGTAAGCAACGATTACGAAATTCGATTTGAATATGCCTCTTTTGGCTACTTTGGCATACTGTATATTTGGCATTTTTGAGGCTTTACAAGGAATCTTGAGTCGATATGAAATTAAAATAGAAGGAGGAAGAACAAACATTGCCGCTTTGTTTACGCGGCAATTTGAAGGGGGCGCCTAACTACTGTCCAACGACTCTATCGAGTGTTATGCCCCGAAGCGGTTTACACACTATTTCTCCTTTCCCTAACCGCCGAAGGCAGGTCAGTTTGCCCTAAAGTCAGTTTGCCCTAAGTGTGTTTCTCACACTTAAGAGTAAGCCTAAGCCCCAAGCCTAACCTAAGTCCGATTGAGCCTAACCCTAAGCCTAAGCCTAACCCTAAACCTAAACAGCAGCCTAAGCTTAAGTGTGAGAAACACGCTTAGGGCAAACTGACTTTAGGGCAAACTGACCATCTCCCTAACCGCCTATGTGCTAATTACGCTGGGAAGCAGTTTCAAGGCTCCAAATATTGTCCCTATCTAGTAAATCGACCCCGCTGAGTTCGAATTTGAAGTCAGACTTGACCCCCGGGGGTAAGGCGGTAAAAAATTTCGAAATTACTGTTAATTTTGAGTGATACACGTATCCTGGGTAGTTTTTCGTGCTGAACTCAAATTTTCAGAAATTTTTACCCCCCCCCCTCGAGTACCCGGGGGTAAAATTTTTTTAAATTAAAAAAATTTTTTTCCAACTTTTTTATAATCGTGGGCCGAAGGCCCGTGACTGGCAATTTATGTACTGACATAGGATAAAGCAATATTCATTTTGGCGAGAATTCAAATATTCAAAAAATGTGAAAAATATTTTGCACACCCCTCCAGGCCATGAGGATTAGATCATGGAAAATGGTGGCTTGAATCATGAGATATGGATGTGAACCACACACAGAAAAAGACATAGACATAAGCCAAATACTTAAAGCAATAGATATAGTTGCTAACTACAGACTCTCCAGTTAGGAATTATATATAACTAGACAGAAAATATTCTAGAAGCTTCTAGAATGTTGAACATATAGAGCATAACAATTATATTTTTGAGCACAAATTGTCAGAAATTAAGAACTTTATATACAAACTAATAGCTAGATTAGTCAAAAATTTCCTAACATTAACAAAAGGTTATAAGCAAATCCTATATATAAAGCGAGATTCGACATTTGTCGGTAAAGCGTTTCTCGAGATTCAAGTAGACGTTATAGTAAACACCCCCATTAATCCGTAAAAATCGACTCAGAATTGGGGTCGATTTAGGCGTGTAATACATGACCTATAGGGTTTTCGTGGTCGGGGAACACGATTTCGAAAAAATTTCGGAGGTCGAACATAGGTCGAAAGGCTTTTAATGAAAGCTAAGAAAATTAAGAATTTTGACTGAAGGAAATTACAAATATTAGATTGTAATTCTAGAATGTTCTAGAAGCGTGAATGGCATTTTGCCAAAATGGTAAAGGAGTACGCATTTCGGGTACCTGTCGGTACCCGAAATTATGTATAATATTGTAATGAAAAATAAATTGACATGTAATTTGACTCGAGACATAAAACAGTTACATCAAACTGAATGACAACTGCATTGAATCAAACTGAAAGATTGAATGTCTGGCCTCGTATTATAAAAATAAAGTGAATAATATTTGCCCTTTCATAAATAAACTTTATTACGAAAAAAGGAAAAAAAGAAGTAAAGTGCAAATATGAAGCACAAAGAATGCATTGTAATTCAACTTCATTTGAGTCCCACCACGAAGCCTGATAAAGGGATTGGATAGCATATAACCCTCAGCCGTTGCATAGCCCACTGGCGCTATTATTGGGCATCTATTTTTGAATGTCAGTCAACAAATATTAAGGCTCTCTACATTTTCATCATCGGCCTATCCATCATCCGGGCTGTTCATTAAATTAAAATTATTGCTTACCATTCATAAATAAACTTTATCAGGCTTCGTGGCGGGACTCAAATGAAGTTGAATTACAATGCATTCTTTGTGCTTCATATTTGCACTTTACTTCTTTTTTCCTTTTTTCGTAATAAAGTTTATTTATGAAAGGGTTAATATTATTCTCTTGATTTTGAACGAAAATGAGAGCTTCAATTTCAATAAAGTGAACAAAATTAATTTCGAAACCAGTCTAGACTAAATAAAAATGAAAGCGAAAACAATCTACGCTCAGATGCCGTCGCCAAATATGCACTTTATCATCAAAGCAGTGGGAATCGATTGAAGAACACCGAGTGGCAAGACAAACCAAACTCGAAAGACTCTAGGCCTATTTTCAATGTTTGAAATAACGTTGTTGTTGATGATGATTCATAAAGTGCATTCCATTTTAAGAAACTGACTTGATAGTATCATAAAGTGCAGTTTTCTATACTGGGGGGGGCAACTGTCCCGGGGGCCAAAGTGCACTATAACCCAAGCTTGACTGTACAAACAAGTAATGTATGTACTTCGTTCTCAGTCATTACCTTTACGGCTGTCTTCACTTGATTGCACTATAGATGGTTCGATATGGCAGGACCAGACACAAACAAATGTTGACATTACATCAGAGCAGTTACATAAAATTCATCTATGGGTAGACTATACATAAAATTTGGTCATGTTGTTGAAAGAATGACTTGAAAACAAAGAAAAAGTCTTGACTTTCCTTCCCTTTCAGGGCCATTCAAATACGAGGCCAGACACTCAATCTTTCAGTTTGATTCAATGCAGTTGTCATTCAGTTTGATGTAACTGTTTTATGTCTCGAGTCAAATTACATGTCAATTTATTTTTCATTATAATATTATATCTAACTAGTTTTCGGTGGGCCGCGGGCAAAGCCCGCGGCATACCTTTCGATACCTTTTTCTAACTCACACTTACAGAAAACCTACTACTATTGCATATCTTTACACTAAAGATCTTAAAATCTGTAGTACTTTTCAAGAAACTTGTCTGGTTCTAAAAATCTTTAGAACTTTTCCAGAAACTTGTCTGGATCTTCAAATCTTTAGAAATTTTCAAGAAACTTGTCTGGATCTTAAAATACTTATATTACTTACTTACTCACTTACTCACTTACTCACTTACTCACTTACTCACTTATTCACTTACTTACTCACTTACCCACTTACTCACTTATTCACTTAGTCCCTTTGGCCCCAAGTTGTTCGAGCCGCAACTTGACTTGATCTCAAAATCTTGATTACTTCTTCCGAACCTTCACTTGATCTCAAAATCTTGAACACTTTTCCAGAAACTCGCCTTTATTTTAAAATCTTGAATACTTCTCCAGAAACTTCCCTGGATCTTAAAATCTTGGACTCTCTTCAATAACCCCAAATTCTCAGCTCTTTAGCCTGAAACCTATCAAAAAAACCATTTTTTCAAAAAACCGAAATCCAAAAATTCCAAAAGCAGAAATACTCTACATCACCTAAATTTACGACATAAAACAAAAAAGAACAAACATTCACTCGTAAAAACCCTTAAAAACACATTTTTCAGTTTTGGCGCGAATTCAAATTTTCAAATTTCCGATCTGACAATTTTATGCCACCTTCCAGAGCAGTGAATCGGATTCAGCATATATATTTTTCAGTATGCAAATTTTCAGCAACTTTTACCGTCAGAGCCAAAAAACCCATTTTTTACCAAAAAATGACCAAAAAATTCATAAAAATTTGTACAAAAACCGAAATCCAAACATTCCAAAAGCAGAAATACTGTCGACTCTCGATTTACCGCACACACGATTTACTGCACTTTCGATTATCCGCACAAATCTGGCTGGAACGGATTTTTTTCATACAAAATTCCCTCGATTATCCGCATTTTGTGCGGATAAATTCGATTATCCGCACAGGTTTTTGCGGAACCAAAGTGAAATTTCCAAGTAATATTTTTCGTTTATCCGCACAAAGAAAATTGGTTCTGTTTTTGGCGCAAATTTGAATTTTTATACAAAAATTTTCCTGTTTTTATCAAATTTTTCGAAAATTTTTCAAAAATTTTGCCAAATTTACCAAAATTTTTGCAAAAATCGGCCAAAATTCAGTAAAAAATTCAAAATTTTTTGACCAGGAATTCAAATTTTATTTTTTATTTTGAAAAAATGACAAAAAATATAGGAAAATTCGTTTATCCGCACAACTTTGCACTGGAAGGATTTTCTCCATACAAAATTCTCTCGATTTACCGCACACCCGATTAACCGCACTTTCGATTATCCGCACAAAATCGCCATTCCCGACGTGTGCGGTAAATCGAGAGTCGACTGTACTCTAAATAACCTAAATTTACGATCTAAAACAAAAAAGAACAAACAATCATTCAAAAAACCCTTAAAATCACATTTTTCAGTTTTGGCGCGAATTCAAATTTTCAAATTTCAAATCTGATTTCAAATTCGGATTCAGCATATCTGAAAACCCCTGTATGCAAAATTTCAGCAACTTTTACCGTCAGAACCAAAAAACCCATTTTTTACCAAAAAATGACCAAAAAAATCATAAAAATTTGTACAAAAACCGAAATCCAAAAATTCCAAAAGCAGAAATACTCTAAATAACCTATATTTTCGATACAAAACAAAAAAACACAAACATCCATTGATAAAAACGCTTAAAAACACGTTTTTCCATTTTGGCGCGAATTCAAATTTTCAAATCTGACAATTTTCGGGAAACCTACAGACCATTACCTACAAAATGAGCTATTACTCATCAAAAACTAACGAACGGATCGTCAGATATAAGCCTTTCAAGCATTCAAGCAAGCATTCAAAAAACTGCAAAATAATATAGTTAAATTTCGGGTACCTGTTGGTACCAGAAATGCGTAGTCCTTTATCATTCTCAAGACATTCTTTTATATATTGGTATACCGTATTTTCTCTAATATAAGCCCCGGGGCTTATATTATTTCAATCCCTCAAATTTGGGCAAAATTTTTCTCTAACCTCTCATTTTTACACACTATTTCTCTTTCTATAGGGGGCGTCTATTATAGGGGGGCTTATATTAGAGAAAATACGGTATTTCAAATTGTTCTGGATCAAATGGTTCTTATACTTTTCACTTACAGCGTGATGGACAAAATGCCATTCACGCTTCTAGAACATTCTAGAATTACAACCTAGTATTTGTAACTAGAAAAAGGGCCGCCGCTATCGCGGCGTCTAGCGCCGATGTATATCTTTCGTGGTGGGGCCAAAAGTGCCATTTTCGACCATTCCGACCCCCGTTTCGACCTGTTCGACCTATGTTCGACCTGCGAAATTTTGTCGAATTCGTGTTCCCCGACCCCGAAAACCCTATATGTCATGTATTACACGCCTAAATCGGCCAAAAATGCCATATTCGACCATTCCGACCTCCGTTTCGACCTGTTCGACCTATGTCGACCACAATTCTGAGTCGATTTTTACGGATTTATGGGGGTGTTTACTCTAAGGGTGACATCATCTGGGTCGAAAACGGCCTGGAAAGGGTCTAAATGAGAGTCCACAGACGCAGACAGACAGGGACAGATACAGGGATTTTCCGGATTTCCGGAAGCCATAAATACCGGAAATCGTAAAAGTAGCCGTTGAAACCGGTACCAATCGACAGCTCTCACCGAGAGGAAGCGATTGGTATATCACACGCCCCGATCCGAGCCGCGACGGGGGTACTTGCCTTTTCACGTGACCCACGTGACTCACGTTTTCACGTATGTCATGTTTGCGTATATGGTTCGTAATTTCTGGCAATTTGTGCCCAAAAATATCGTTACTTTCACTTGTCCCTTTTTCGGTGTATTTTGTATTATCTGAATTTTTTGAATATTTGAATTCGCGCCAAAATGAATTTTTGCGATTTTCAAGGGTTTGTGATTATGTAAAATTCTAACTTTTTAATTTTTATGCTTGTTCAAACCAATGCCGATATTTATGCAAAAACATTGTTTCAAAAATGCCATTTTAGAAAAATTTTTATGAAAAAAGCCACTTTTTGGCCTAAAAAATGGGTTTTTGGTATGTTACGATAATCGAAGCTGAAAATAGGCACTTGGACGTTTCCGGTGGTGGGGAATTCGAATATGCAATCAGATGTTTGGCAAAATGCCAAATTTTTGCACTTTTTTCATTGTGACCAAATGCGGTAAAATGGTTTGACAATGATATTTTTAACATTGGAAATGGTTGAATATGCGTACTAAAATAATCTATGCTTTGGGATATTTTAAAGCAAGCTGCGGGCACCGTAAATGGCCCGTAGCTAGTATAACTTTATTTACGGTGCCTGCAAATTTAAGATTTCACAATTTGCTGAACATTTCCGAAAATTTCTGACTAGCCCTCAAACTTATGGGTTTTCGTCCCCGGATTTTTGATACCCATATGTTTGCAAACTTGAAAACTTTCCGAATTTTAGCGTTGTTTTCCAATGTATTTTTTATTTACCTTTGCCCCCACCGCCCGATAATTTCATTTGTCTATGTACTGTCGACCAGTGTTTTGCTGACCGGGTTTAAACTGACCTGACCTGACCTCCTGACCTGATCAGACCTGACCTGACCTGACCGGGGGTGCCGGTCAGGTCATGCTGACCTGACCGGAGGTGTCAGGTCAGAGGTCAGGTGACCGGCGTGAGCCGGTCAGATGACCGGTCATCTGACCGAAAACCCTTAAAAACGGAGGCGGTCGCGCCCGATAGGGCGTGGCCGGCGAAAATTTTGCGAAACTTTCGGCGAATGTTTAAAATTTTCAATGAAAGTTGACCCAATTCTCAAATTTTCTTCTCCACTTGGGGGCTATCGCCCCCAGACCCCACTATATTTCTGTATAGTTTATTAAAATTCATTCATACTTTATCTGTGTCCTAGCGCCTTTATTCCTAGCTTTCTTCATGGATTACAAAAGTGGATTGGAGTAGAGGTCGGCCGATACCGATATATCGCCGGTAATATCGGTAATATCTTCAATTTTATGAAAATATCGGTTCGACCGATATATCGGTATCGGTAAAACGTTCGGCCGACCTCTAGATTGGAGTATACGAATTCTCCCGATTGAACAACATACTTTCTTATAAAAACACAATTAAATGGTCATAAATTGAGAATGTCTTCTGCAAAAGTCAAATTTTTGAACGAAATTTGACGGAGAATGATAAAAAATATTTATGACATAAGACGGAAAAAAATTCGCTCTAAAGCCGAGACAATGTTCGCTCTTGGATTACACTAATATCCATTTCAAAAAAATTTATAAATTTTCCACATTTCCCAAAAAATTTCAGGAAATTTTTCTAAATTTCCAGAAATATTTCAAATATATTCTAAAAATTTTTCCATAAAAATTTTTCAAATATTTTCCAAAAAATGTTCTAAAAATTTTCAAAAATTTCCCAACATTGTGCAAAAATGCTCTAAAAACCTGCGAAAAAGTCCATTTTAGGTGTAAAAACCTAAAATAGATGAACATTACAACGATATGCTTGAAAAACAGGCAAAATTTAACCATTTTACCGATTTTGGAAAATTTTGAGCCCGGTCATACAGAAGGTCAGTTTAAACATGACCTGACCAAACCTGACCTGACCGACCGGGTGACCGGGACCCCGGTCAGGTCGGTACTTCTGCTGTTCCCCCCCCCCCCGTCCGACGGGGGGGGCAACAGCAGTTTTTTGTACAGGATTTTCTGCTGTTGCCCCCCCCATCCCAGAAATTTCCGAAAAAAATCCATAGGGGGGACCCTATGGTTTGAAAAAACATTTTTGGAAAAATTTGTGAAAAAAATCAATAGGGTCCCCCCTATGGATTTTTTTGAAAAAAAATTTCTAAAAAAAATTTTTGTCAAAAAATCCATAGGGGGGACCCTATGGTTTGAAAA